>JARQOD010003441.1:0-64944 GCA_033576555.1 Oophaga sylvatica | reverse complement strand
CCTTCCGTTTTTTCCAGCTCCCCAATAATCCGCACATTGTTACGTCTTGACCTATTGTCTAGGTCATCAGTCTTTGCCTGCACAGCTGACATTGCAGTGGCCATATGCTGATGCTGCTTGTCAGATTTTGCAATAGTATCTTCCACAGTGCTAATACGTTTCTCAGCTTACCCCATCCTCTCCTTAGTGACATGCATGGAGTGCTGTAACTTAGACATACTAGCCTGCAGGACTCCCAGCTGTGCTGCCACATCAGTAATAGTAGTGTGAGAGTGCAGTGCCAGCTTGAACAAGTCTTTTAATGTGGGCTCCTCTGGGATCCCCATCCCACCCCCCCATTTGCCACTTACATTCCTTCAGCTCACCTCCGCTCTCCCACTTCATGGTTCCTTGCTCTTCCTCCCTGCTTCCACAATCACTCTCCTCACCCTCCTCCACACCAGATTCCTCTGGCTCCTCCACATACCCTGCAGGCCCCCCCTTACCTCCATCTGCACGCGCCGGGCACTGCGTGTCTTCCTCCAGCCTGGCGAACCTCCGCAGCTTAGACACCGCATCTGACCTCCTGGGGAGTCCCCCATCCTCCTCCGTTTTCGGTCAAATACAGACCTTCATCAGTGTACTATAAGATAATAATACAACAATACATTGGTAAAGAATAAGTGATCAACCTATATATTGCAAAAAAGAAATAAGGTATATACACAAAATTATTGGGTCAAAATGATTACAGGATTATCAACTACTGAGGCTAACAAATACTGTATATACTCATGTATAAGCCGACCCGTGTATAAGCCGACCCCCCCCCTAATTTTGCCACAAAAAACTGGGAAAACTTATTGACTTGCGTATAAGCCTAGGGTGAAAAATGATTATGCCCCCCATATGCTCCACAGATTATGCCTCCATATGCTCCAGATTATGCCCAATATGCTTCAGAGATTATGCCCCCATATGCTCCAGATTATGCCCCCATATATTCCACAGATTATGCCCCCATATATTCCACAGATTATGCCCCCATATGCTCCATATTATGCCCCCATATGCTCCAGATTATGCCCCCACATGTTCCACAGCTTATGCCCCCATATGCTCCATATTATGCCCCCATATGCTGTACAATTATGCCCCATAGTATAGGCCTCATATGCTGCTGCAAAAAAAAAAATGACATACTCGCCTCTCGTCGCTGGGGGCTAGGTGCCGGTGTCCTGAGCAGGCGGTGACAGCGGTGCGCTATGGGGGACAGGTGCCGGTGTCACCACTCGCTCAGGACCCCGGCACCTGAGATATTTACCTATCCTCTCTGCACCGCTGCGCACTGCTCCCTCAGTCTGACTCCTCTGGCTGTGAATGATCTGGCAGGGGGCGGGGCGCGCACTAACGACGTCATTGCGCCCTCTGCCTGAACATTCACAGCCAGAGGAGTCAGACCGAGGAGCAGCACAGCGGTGGCACGGGGACAGGTAAATATCGCTATTTTCACCCCTCCGCCGACGCGTCCCTGCAGCCTCTCCCTTTCTCCCGGCACTCTCCGCAGCGCTTCAGTCCTGCAGCGGTCACATGGTACCGCTCATTAAAGTCATGAATATGTGCATATTCATGGCTTTAGTGAGCGGTGCCATGTGACCGCTGTAGGAAGGAGCCGGAGATCGTGGGAGAAGCAGGGGGGCTGCAGAGACCGCGCCGGCGGAGGGGTGAGTATGATCCGACACCCCCGCTCCCCCTCCCCCGCCGACCTCCGTATATGACCCGCGTATAAGCTGAGAGGGGGACTTTCAGCCCTAAAAAATGGGCTGAAAATCTCGGCTTGTACATGGGTATATACGGTATTAAGCCTTCTCCAAAGTACTCAGGATAATAAGTGATAAGGAGAAAATGAAAGAAGAAATCAAGAGGACATACCTAGTGACAGTGTTTGTCTGTCAATACAGTACACATATGACTGCGTTTTATCTGTGAAGTGAATAGGATGCTCATAGACCTATTTAATCACAGTGCACTATATGAGGTATAGCAATATTAGAGGAGACATACCCGGTAATGTAGTGGTGGAAGAATTGCACCAGTAATAGCTGTGGTAATAAATGTAATAAGAACCAGTATAGCAATAATATTGTGGATCGCATAGGAGGTAATGAACATACCGATTGCACAAACGGCTGCTAAGTGCGGTGGTTAGTGTTGGCATATACTGAACGGCTAGGCTGCAGAGAGATATATCATACTCGGTGTCACAGTAAGGAGCAAATTGGTTCAGTGGCGGTAACAGCGTGCACTTACCAAGTGAAGACTATAGAGATATTGGTCCTGGGACGCCGTATCCACCGCTTGTCACAAGGTGAGTGGAAGTGCTAGTGACAGTGTATAAACAGCGGTGGTAGCCGCCTCGTGTCTGTGCACGGAGAACCGGAAGTGCTCATACCGGAAGTGACGTCGGCGCTACAGTGGGGAGGAGTAATATCGTCATGCGTTCCACAAGAGACGCTTGCGTTCCAGATCGAGAGCGCATGTCAGGACGTTCAGGTAGAGAGGGTGCAGCTAGAATGAGGACAGTTTGAAGAAGTGACCATCCAAGAAGGAGCACAATATTAGCGGTTCTGTGGGGGGAGAACAGAGGTATTAGAATACAGTATTATGACAGAATAAACATATATAAAATAATAATGTCTCCTCATATTGAAATCACCGTATCTGCATTAATGAGAGCAATCGATTAAAGAAAAGCATGCAAGTCATAGTCTCTATTCAGACCCCTGGGGTGTAAGGTGTTAAATTCATGGATCCAGTAAGCTTCTCTACGTTTTAACTGGGTTACACGGTCACCCCCGACGTGGTTGGGGGACATGTTCCAAGACTTGGTAACGTAATTGGGATATATTGTGTCCTGTCGAGATAAAATGTTGTGGGATGGGGAGCAGTGTGTCTTTGCACCTTATAGTGGATTTATGCTTTGATATTCTATCCTTGACGCTCTGTGTGGTCTCTCCAACATAGAGCAGACCACAAGGACATTTAATTAGGTACACTATGTAGTTAGAATTGCACGTGAAATAGTGATTAATAGTGTACCTCTTGCCCGTATGGGGGTGATGTACAATATTGCCTTTGAGGACATTGTTGCATTGATTGCAGGAGAGGCATGGAAAAGTACCTGTTTTAGGATTGTGAAGATATCTCTGGGTCGTAATTGGTTTACTAGGACCAATGTCCGCTCGAACCAGGGTGTCCCTTAAATTACGAGCCCTTCTAAAACAGGGAAAAAAAGGCTGTCTAAAGGCCTCAACAGTGGGATTGGCAATTTGAAGAATGTGCCAATATTTCCGTATGGCTGTATGAATTTTGTAAGCTGCCGGATGAAAATCATGTACAAAAGGTATTCTGGTACCCCCATCCTTATCTCTGTTCCTTGTGGAGGAGTTAAAACGGACTGAGTGGGGTGGATAACCCCTCTCTAAAAATTTAGATTGCATTTCTTGGATCCGGGATTGTCGTAGCAGTGGATCGGCTACGATACTAGTAACTCTCTGGATCTGGGATTGTGGAATGGAGCACTTCATTCTGAGAGGATGGAAACTCTCAAAATGAGGAGACTATTCCTATCTGTGGGCTTGGAATAAAGATCTGTGGTTAAATTACCCTGTGAATCCTTAAGGGTGTCCAGGAAATTTAATTTGTGAGTGTCATGAGTCATAGTAAAATGCAGGCCTGGCCATGATGTCCTGAGAAAATCAAAGAAAATATTTAACGTTTTAAGGTCTCCCCCCCATACACAAAAGATGTCATCTATGTACCTCTGCCAGACCAGGACATGATGCTGGAAGAGGTCATGTCCATAGATGAGAGCCTCTTCATAATGTGCCACATATGCATTTGCATATGGAGGCGCGACATTCGAGCCCATTGCTGTTCCCTTCGTCTGCAGATAGTAATAATCTTCAAATAAGAAGAAATTTTTAGTCAGTACTATGGTAAGTAGGTCACTGCAAAGGTCAATCTGGTCAGACTGCATACCTGATGCAGTAAGGAGTCGTGTAGAGGATATGCCTTCAGAATGTGGGATTGACGTGTAAGTCTCCTTCGATGTACGAGACCTTAAGAGGGCGTCAGGTGGTATGGGAGTGACAGTCCGAATGATATTCAAAAATGAGCCCGTATCCAGTAAGAAGGAAGTTGTCTTTTATAAGAGGAGTGATAATTTTCTCCAAGTATATGGATAAGGGAGACAAGACAGAGTCTGTAGAAGCTACAATTGGGGTCCAGGTGCATCACTGAGGTTCTTATGGATTTTAGGGAGGCTATAAAAATCTGGGGTGATCGGGTGTTTTTTGGTGAGAAGGTCACATGTCCTTTTGTCCACTATACCCATAGTGAAGTATCTATCTACATTACCGTTCCTCACCAGAAGCCTCAACTTCCGGCTCGGACCTGGAGAGGCATGAAAGATCTTCCTACCAGGACCGTTTTTTTTCTATTACTCCTAATTTACAGAGCCTGTGGTTAGGGTCAGCTCCCTCTCCAAGGAATTTGGATTTGACAGCTAAATAGTGACTGCAATCTATCAAACTGCCATATATCCAGCGGGAGCTCCTGCAGTGCGCGTCTGCTCACATCTCCCTCAGGCCACGCCCTGCCAATATACAATTTGACTATGGAGTTAGTAATGGGGACTGTTATGAATGTTTTAGAAATTAATTCTGAGCAGAAGCTCCCTCTGGTGGTTAAAAACAGTACTGAACCATTCAATGAGGATTGGCAATCAGGAATCACGGACTGGCTGGATATAAGGGAGGTTTCACCCCATCATGGTTGCCGGTGATCAATTGTTCTTGTCTCAACGTTGTTTCCTGGTTCACTTGGAAGCTTGCTGAGTCTTGCCTCTTCTCCTGCTCTCAGATAAGATATTTTCTGTTTTTGTGCTTGCCTTTTGCATATTTCTCTGCATTTCTGTGAGGTTGGCCAGGTTCCCCTCCCCGGGGGGCTTGGTCTCCTCTCGGTTCCTCTGGAGCCACTGTTTGTTCATTTGCCTTTTCCAGTTTTTTCTGTTGCTGCGGCTTAGTTTTGTTACACCAGAGAACTAATTTAGGTGGTAGAGGTCGTGTGATCTCAGGTGTTTTTGCAATTAGTAGCGTTGGGTTTTTTTAGGGTTTTTTTTTTTGGATTGCAGTAAGAATCCTTCCTATCCTTTTCTGTCTAGGCAGATTGGGCCCCAGCATTTGCTCATACTATTTTCTGTCTGTGTCTGTATTTCCTCTTGTCTAACCGCCATTACATGTTTGGGGGCTTCCTATGTTCTTTGGGGATCTGCTCCAGGGCAGATAGCTTTCCTCTTTCTATCTTTAGGTGTAGTTAGCCTCTCAGGCTGTGACGAGGTGTCTAGGACCAACGTAGGAACGCTCCACGGCTGCCTTTAGTTGTGGTTAGTCAGGGTACTGCAATCCAGTAGATTCCAACCTCTCTGGTGTATTGCCGTTTTTGCCTGCTCTCCTCAGCTACCAAAACATAACAGGGGACGTCTTATAGACACCTCTCCATTACTAACCTCTGGGCTTGATGTCACCTGACAATACAAAGGTGCCATCAACCCGCCCAACCATCACCCATTATAATAACCAGTAAAGGCTAAGTATACAACTGAGAGCTGATATTAATAGCCTGGGAAGCTCCATGGGTATTACTCCCTTTCAAGGCTATAAACATCAGCCCACAGCCATCTGCTTTACCTCTGCTGGTTATGAAAATTAAGCCCATGCAATTAGTACACACACTGTACTAATTATATGGATGTCAGCCGGGTGTCATCATTGTGCACATGAGTGAGACGTTTTGTGGCCTGCTCTCCAGCTAAAAAACAGTCATGTCAACGTGCCTTGACCACAGTCACACGGTCCGTGGAAACACACTGACATGTGCGCAGATCCATTCACTTGAATGGGTCTAGGTGCTTAAGTGTTTCTGGTAAATATGAAAACTGTGACCACACGTACCGGACACACTGACGTGTAAAGGAGGCCTTAAGGGGGTACTCTCATTTCTAAGATCCTATCCCAAAATATAGTATGTGTAGTAATAATAATAACAAATGCCTCCAATTAGAAATGTGGTATAGTTTTCCTGATTCTCTGTCGCTTACCCCATGTCCAGGCATTGCAGTAGCTTAGGTATCCATGGTTATGACCACTAGCAACTAACAGTCACTATATGAGTGGTAGTAACCATGGATACCTAAGCTAATGCTATGCTCTGCACATGGGATAAACAACATAGTTAATCAGAAAAACTATACTATATATTTCCTAATATTATTATTACACCTACTACATATTGGGATAGTTGATCAGAGCTGAGAATACCCCTTTAACAATCTTACATATTTTTATGGTGTATATTTTTATCTGTTGCTATAGATTGTAATGTAATAAAGCTTATTTTAATCCTCCCTTTATTGCTTCAAACTTTTCTATGTTTGTGTATTATGTTTGTGGATTGTACTTTATAGGTTCAGTACCATGGGATTTGTGAACAGGTGGCTCACCACTGTCTTAGGTCATAGTTTCATTATACTTTGAGTTGTATAGAATATATATAGAAATGATATAAAATATAAGGCATTGATAATGAAAAATAATAAAATTAGTTTTATTCTTGGCAGATGACTGTGGTGTCAAACCAGATCCCTATGAAAAGCATGCCATTATTCCAGCTATACCTCCAGCCCTTCAGAGCAAAGATCAATCATCGGAGCCTTTTCAATCAGTCACCTATTTGGATTCATCACAGACTGTTAAGCAAAATGAAAGCCACAAAAGTGATGTTGAAGATCAAATAATTCCCACAGAGAAGAAACCATTTTCCTGTTCAGAATGTGGGAAATATTTTAAATATAAATCTAACTTGCTTACACATGAGAGAATTCACACAGGAGAAAAGCCATTTTCATGTTCAGAATGTGGGAAATGTTTTAATCAGAAGTCAAAATTGCTTATACATTACAGAATTCACACAGGTGAGAAGCCGTATTCATGTCCAGAATGTGGAAAATGTTTCAACCACAAATCACGTTTCCTTATACATCAGCGAATTCACACAGGAGAGAAGCCATATCCATGTCCAGAATGTGGGAAATGTTTTAGCCAGAGATCAGATCTTCTTAAACATCAAAGAATCCACACAGGAGAGAAGCCATATCCATGTCCAGAATGTGGGAAATGTTTTAGCCAGAGATCAGATCTTCTTAAACATCAAAGAATTCATACAGGAGAGAAGCCATATTCATGTCCAGAATGTGGAAAATGTTTCAATAGGAAATCACGTTTCCTTATACATCAGCGAATTCACACAGGAGAGAAGCCATATCCATGTCCAGAATGTGGGAAATGTTTTATCCAGAGATCAGATCTTCTTATACATCAAAGAATCCACACAAGAGAGAAGCCATATTCATGTCCAGAATGTGGGAAACGTTTTATTAGGAAACCAGATCTTCTTAACCATCAAAGAATTCACACAGGAGAGAAGCCATATTCATGTCCAGAATGTGGGAAATGTTATAGTTCGAATTCAAAACTTGTTGCACATCAGAGAACTCATACAGGATAGAAACCATTTTTTATGTTCAGAATATGAGAAATGTTATTCCTAGGAGTCATATCTTTATCATTTAAAAACTCATGTAGAGTGTGAAGGAAATAAATAAGGGAAATCAATCAGGCAGTAACTCAAACTCAAATAGGCTTTATTGGCAGGACCAAAATACATTTAGTGTTGTCAAAGCAAAGAAAATAGATGTGACAGGGGAGAGGATTGGGGATTATGGGAATGGGATCTTGGGGGCACAATTTGGGAAATAATAGTCCATTTGGGGGTTTTAAGTTCCTCTCAGCTTGTGACATATGGTGACGTATTGGGCGGCAATCTCCACTGTTGATTCCTCTTCCCCCAGTAGGATGCAACGTTTCCTCTCCTCGTCCATGGATGGGAAGTCCAGGTTGTGAATTTAAAGTCTCTGGAATTGGGAGGGGCTCACTGCTATTTGTTGCAGTGAAACAGGAATTTTGCCTCATCCTCCAGTGCCCCCTGCTGGCAGTGCTGGCACAGTCTGTTCTCCCGTGGCTTGTATGTCTGTCGGTGCCGCCCTGTTTCCAACTCTAGACTGTGGGCACTCAGTCTGTATGACTCAGGGTCTGTCTGTCTTTGGGGTGATGTAACCTCTCCAGATATGGAACCAGAGTAAAGTCCCTCCGCAGTGACCGGTAGATAGTGAGTTTCTGGGAATTCTCTAATTCACTCTGCCAATCCTCTATATACTGCATCTTGCAGCTCTCTGAGATCTTCTTTATTTTGGCTTTTGTCAGGGTGTGTTGCTGACTTTGGCTTGACTGGCTGCTGGGGTTCGTGGCTTGCTCTTGTCTTTGGCTCAGTAGGGCTTTATGATGGTAGGAGCTGGGGTTGCTGCTTTGTATGTGCGCCTGGTGTGATAGCGCGCTCTTGTTTGTAGTTAGCCATAAGGAGAATCGGCCTAACTCTGCCCAACAAGCTATGTTTGAGGTGCTGCAATGTAGTTGGAGGAGATATTTGCAGAACTCCAGGTGGAAGACTTCGGTTGGGCTGGAATCCCACTTTGTGTGGTCTGGTTAAGTCTCTGGGCCCCAAACTTCGCGACCATACAGCAGTATAGGAGTGATGATACTATCCAATTTCTTAATCTAAACTCTCACCGGTGGTTTGAGGTGGTACAGTTGTCTACTGATGGCATAATAATAATCTTTCTATAGCACCAACATATTCTGCAGCGCTTTACAGTTTAACAGTTTCAAAACAAGTCATAAGTAACAACGTTAACAATACAATATGTAAGCATTTCAGGGGATATAGCTCTAGGATCGCTGTCTGGGTAGACAGAGTGGCACGAAAACAGTTCATTCAGACAGCAGTTCTGGTGAAAACTGGCCGCAACCAGTTTTATTAAAGTCCACAGCAAACAGATAAAAACAAATCATAAACAGAAGACCTAGGCTTGTCTAGCCACTAATTACACTTAGATAGATTTCCCTTTCTATCCGGGTCCCGGCTCTACCAGCCTGGGCCAAAACAACACATATGTTTAGCATTTACCAGCATGGAGGTTCACAGAGTCTCCTCCTTGTGTCTGAAGGCACATCCAACGTCCAGACTTGAGAGAGCTCCACTCCTATTCAGCCGCTATTCGCACGGATTCTCACTGAGACTACTCCTGTGTCCGGGGTACATCGAGCACCCAGACTGAGATAGCTCAAACTCCTGGAGACTGCTTCTTGTGCCTAGACTCCTTGTCCAGACTAAGCGAGCTCTCTGACTGTGTTCCAACACACCTACTTCTGGTCTCCTAATTAACACCTGAGTGATTTCAGGCCTGAGCTGCAAGTGTGTACTGAATGTAAGGTGTAGTGACCTTTCTCTACCACTAGGTCTACAAAGCCACACACCTCCCTTATCCCAGTCAGTAAAGTAGCTAGGTGAAATATACACCCCATTCAATACACATACTCTCACTGTCTCACATATCCCCCCCTCTTCTCCAGACCGGAGGGCTGGTCATCCAGACCGGAGGGCTGGTTAACAATCCAACAGAGACAGTGAACTCTGGACCAGTCATGGCCCTCATCAGCTTCATCTTCACCACTGTCATTTGTATCTTCACCTGAGTCACAGCCAACATCAGCTTTCTCTTCATCTGAAGCATCCGTACCACCCTGTACCCTCCCAGGCCTATGCTCTCTGCGGGCCTCGGGTATCCTGCACGGCCTCATCTTGACCTTAGGGCCGGGCTCAGTTTCGATATAGTGCCTGGCCAGAGAAGTACGACCAGGCACGTCAGAACACCTCTGCTGATTCTTCCACAGAAACTCTCGTACCTCCTGTTTTTGGGGCACTGACCCTGTGTCACCAACTGTCACTGGAGGTATAGGGGTTTTTTCACCTTTCTCTAATTCCCCTGAACCTTTTTTAGCACATCTACTTTCTTAAATATCAGTTGGTTCATAAATTCTATTTCACAGAACTTAAGCACCTCTGCCATGGTCTCTGACCATTTTGAGCCACACTGTTCCCACAATTGGCACTGTAGAGGAAGCTGATCGTTTTTCTTTTTCGGTACACATAATTCATCCTCTTCTTGTACAGGCTCTTTTGGTAGAACATGCTCAGAAGCCCTACCGTCAGTCCCACACTCTGCCTCTTCAGTCACATCATTATGGTCTCCAATATTTCCATTTATTCCGGCTTTCAAGTTCTCCTTGATAGCGGCATCTGTATACTCAGAACCCGCCTGATTCTTCTCTTCCACCACGTTCTGCATCCCATCTGAGCTCCCGTGTGTCTGCAGCGGCAACGGAGTGACACATCGCTTTTCCCATTTGTTGGGACGTGGCTCCGATGTAGACTCCACGAAAGTGCGCTTGAGCTCACCAACGCCAGCCTGATGTCTCAAAATCTCATCTTGTGACTTATCCAGATCCTTGGTGTCACTCGGGAACACCGCTGGGGCTCCGGGCGCCGAACTTCCAGTCTGAGCTTCACGAGTTGCAGCTACTGATCCGAACCGCAACCCGTCCACGCCGCTGTCTTCGGCAGAAACAGATTCCTGGACAGAGTCAGTCCCCATATCTTCAGTCTTGTTCCTCACAGCTTCACTTGAGACCTCAGCTTCTGATGAGGCATCTGGTTTGGTGTCTACCACTTCTATGGCTTTTTCCACCTCTGCAGCATCACCTTCAGAGTCCTTGGCATGATGCAGATCCACACCGCACACCGACAACTTCTCATCTTCAACAGCATCCACTTGTGCTGTGTTCAGTTTCAGAGTCCTGCCTTTAAAGCTCAGCTCTCCTCCTTTCACCTTAGTCTTCGCCAGGGAACCGGCCAACTGTAAAACATCTTCAGATGCCATCTTCTGTCTGGCTGTAAGGTCAGTATCAGCTTTCTTCTCAGGACTCTCAACCTCCTCTGCTACCATGCCTTCCTCATTTGCACTGGTTGCTTTATTGTCATCAGATGACTCACCATCACTCCCAATATCCCTGCCTGACCCCTTTTTCTCAGCCACATCCGGGTCACTTTCAGGGTTATACAATTCATTCTCATCCTGCTCACTTTCAGGAGTATACAATTCATTCTCATTCACATCCTGATCTGGAACCTTAGTTAACATGTCATCCACAACATTAACTTCACCATCTGGTCCCTCAAGTATGTGACTATGTGACAACCCCAGCACTATACTTCTATATAGCTCAGGTACTAGGAGCTGACTCACGACCTCTCCCTGGACTTCAGTGTCCCTATACAACAGGTGAGTGTTTATGGCAACATGAGGAAACCTCTCCTCATTTAGAACATTTATATTTTCCTGGGCCGTTTTAAGAGAGGGGTCTCGCCACTGCTCACTCTCAAAATTGTCACAGGATACAGGTAAGTCAGGGACACTCGGTTCCCGAGAACCACCATCCTCATCTCCCAACATCACCTGCAAAGGAATTTCATCACTATCACAGTCATCATTATTATCAATATCCTGATTATGATCAGTATCATCATCACTATCATGATCATTATCAGCATCATTATCATGGTCATCATCATTATCATGATCATCATTATCATCATCATCATTATCATATAAGTTTAACGGCCCACTAGCATTGTGTTCCGCCCTCAGGACTGCGCACCCTCAATAGGAGCTTCATCACACTGTTCATCAGAAACATTTTTCCCCCAGAGATCCTTAGACCGGGGAAAGTCATTACCCAATATGACGGGTTGCACCAGGTTCTTCACTACCCCCCCTTCATATGAAACCTCCCCGAGTTTGGGGACCAAGTCCACGGCAGTCTCTGGGTAGACTTTGGTGTCTCCATGGATACACATCATACTCAGGTGCTTATCAGGGATGAAGTCCCTATCAATCAGGCTGTCACATACGGAAGTCACTGGACTCTCTGAGTCCAAGAGGGCCTGTGCTGGGCAGTCATTTACAACCACCGGGGACACCTGTGGTCCAGTCTCTTCGGCTGAGGTGGACACACACACAGGTTCTGCGCAGAGAGAGAGGGATCTGCCAACATCACAACACATAGGCTCCCCCTCTATTGGACAGTTGGCTGCAATTTCACGCCAGCTCCAACACTGTCCATCACACTCTCCCACCCATATGTCCCCTCGGGCCCGAACCCGCTTATCAGCATACCCCATGTCCCCAACAGCTGGAACGCTCTTACCGCGAGAGTTCAGCGTCCGGGAACTCTGAAGTGACGACCTCTCAGACGGCTGGTCACGGAGACAGTCTTTGCTGGCGAAGGCCTTCTCCATCAGGCTGACCAGACGATTGGCGTCCTGGTGGTCTCCTTGTCCGACCTCTGGCTGTACCTCAAGAGGACATGCTCGGGTGTAGCGGTTCACTATCACCTTTTCAACTCCATAATCAGGTTTGCTTACTGCAGACTCCCAACTGCATCTCCAGTCATGAACTCCCCTGGCACGGGCTGTCACCGTAACACCCAGCCGGGTAAGAATCTCCGCTTTCAGCTTGGCATAGTCTTGGCTGTCCTGCTCGCTCAGGTCAGCATAGGCCCTTTGGGGCTCTCCAATCAGATAGGGTGCGACCATCATGGCCCACTCAGGGGCAGATTCTCCTTCTCTGCCAGTCCCTCAAACCTAGTGAGATATACCTCCACATCATCACGAGGTGTCATCTTTTTCAGGGACCGTCTTACCGCCTTCTTTACAGCGGACAATGCAGGTGACTTTGCCACATTACTTCGGGACGCGGCACCGAAATCCTTTTTTTGTGCTGCCATCCGCTCAACAAATAACCGGTTATTCTCCTGCTGCTGCTGCAGGAATTGCTGCTGGGCCTGCTGCATGCGCTGCTGGTGCTGCAGGCGCTGCTGCTCCATGCTCCGCTGGGCCTGGACCAGGTACTCAATGAGCTCCTCCATACTGCCGGACTTATCTGTCTCAACCACGGCAGTCTTATGTTGCACATTAACTTGCGCCATTTGTTCAAACAGCGCCTCCATGCTGTCAGACTTCTCTGTCTCCACAACGGCAGTCTTCACTCAAGACATACACACTCCACAGTCTTTTCCACAGAAAATTCAGCCTTGCTGTGCAGACACTTTTTTTTTTTTTTTCTCTGCAAACTCTATTAGGGCCACTGTCTCTTTAAGACTGCTCCAATAGACGTTTCTCTTTTGCTGCTGCACACTCCACAGTCTTTTCCACAACAAGTTCAGCTTTGCTGTGCAGACACACTCTTTTTTTTTTTTTTTTTCTTTTGCAAACTCTATTAGGGCTACTGTCTCTTTAAGACTGCTCCAATCAGACGTTTCTCTTGACACACTTTTTTTTTTTCTCTGCTGCTATTTCAACAGACTTCACCTTTATTGCTGTCTCTAAGCCACTGTGCCGCACGCACATTCCAGCACCAATTGTATCAGCCACTGTGCTGCCCCAGCATTCTCTGCCAATTGTAAGCTTTTCAGGGGATATAGCTCTAGGATCGCTGTCTGGGTAGACAGAGTGGCACAAAAACAGTTCATTCAGACAGCAGTTCTGGTGAAAACTGGCCGCAACCAGTTTTATTAAAGTCCACAGCAAACAGATAAAAACAAATCATAAACAGAAGACCTAGGCTTGTCTAGCCACTAATTACACTTAGATAATTTCCCTTTCTATCCGGGTCCCGGCTCTACCAGCCTGGGCCAAAACAACACATATGTTCAGCATTTACCAGCATGGAGGTTCACAGAGTCTCCTCCTTGTGTCTGAAGGCACATCCAACGTCCAGACTTGAGAGAGCTCCACTCCTATTCAGCCGCTATTCGCACGGATTCTCACTGAGACTACTCCTGTGTCCGGGGTACATCGAGCACCCAGACTGAGAAAGCTCAAACTCCTGGAGACTGCTTCTTGTGCCTAGACTCCTTGTCCAGACTAAGCGAGCTCTCTGACTGTGTTCCAACACACCTACTTCTGGTCTCCTAATTAACACCTGAGTGATTTCAGGCCTGAGCTGCAAGTGTGTACTGAATGTAAGGTGTAGTGACCTTTCTCTACCACTAGGTCTACAAAGCCACACACCTCCCTTATCCCAGTCAGTAAAGTAGCTAGGTGAAATATACACCCCATTCAATACACATACTCTCACTGTCTCACAAATAATTAAAGCAAAATAAGACAACCCTGCCCGTGAGAGCTTACAATCTACAATGAGGTGGATGAGATACAAAGTACAGGTGTATATTTACAATGATGGTCCAGCCATCTTGAGGGAGTGGGGGACAGATGGGGATAGTAAATGGGCTGCACATGCACACTTCCATATAAAATGACTTTGATTAGTGAATGTGATAGGCCGCTCTGAACAAATGTGTTTTGAGGGAGCGCCTAAAACTATGCAAATTGTGGATAGTCCTAATTTCTTGGGGTATAGCATTCCAGAGGATTGGCGCAGCTCGGGTGGAGTCGGGAGTGGGAGGTACGGATTAGTGCAGAGGTTAGTCGAAATTCGTTTGCAGAGCGCAGCCGTCGGTTAGGTTGATAGACAGAAATAAGGGAGGAGATGTAAGGGGGTGCTGCACTGTAGAGAGCTTTGTAGGTGAGAACAAGTACTTTGATTTGGATCCAATAATGAATGGACAGCCAATGTAATAATTGGCGTAGAGCAGATGTGTCCGATTACCAATTAGCCAGATGGATGACCCTGGTTGCTGCATTAAGGATGGACTGGAGAGGGGAGAGTTGAGTAATGGGGAGGCCAAGTAATAGAGCGTTGCAATAGTTCAGGTGGGGGTGTTTCAAGGCCACAGTGAGGGTTTTTGTTTCCATGGTGAGAAAAGGGCGGATTCTAGAGATGTTCTTTAGGTGTAAGTGGCAAGAGCTGGCAAGAGATTGTATTTGGGAGGTGAAGAAGAGATTGGTGTGAAACATAACACCCAGCTAGCGTGCCTGCTGCTGGGGTGTTATGGTGCCGCCCACGGAGAGGGAAATGTCAAATTTAGGGAGGTTAGTAGAAGGCGAGAGCAGAAGAAGTTCAGTTTTGGAGAGTTTGAGTTTCAGATAGAGAGCGGATATGATGTTGGAGACTGCGGGCAGTCACTGGCGTTCTGTAGTACAACGGGGGTAAGGTCAGGGGATGACATGTATAGTTGTGTCATCAGCATAAAGATGGTACTGAAAGCCAAATCTGCTGATGGTCTGTCCAATTGGGGCCGTGTAGAGAGAGAAGACGAGGGCCAAGGACTGAGCCCTGAGGTACCCCGACAGCGAGAGGAAGAGGAGATGAAGTGGAGCCAGTGAACAAAACACTGAAGGAGCGGTCAGAAAGATAGGAAGAGAACCAGGAGAGGGCTGTGTCCTTAATGCCTAGTGACTTGAGCCTAGAGAGTAGGAGATGGTGGTCTACAGTGTTGAAAGCTGCAGAAAGGTTGAGAATAATGGCAGAGAGTATTCACCTTTACATTTTACTGTCAGAAGGTCGTTGGTAACTTTGAGTGCAGTTGCAGTCGAATGTAGGGGGTGGAAGCCGGACTGTGAAGGGTCTAGGAGGGAGTGAGTGGAAAGGTAATGGGTAAGGCGGGAGTAGACTAGGCGATCCAAGAGTTTAGAGATGAAGTGGAGATTGGAGACTGGTCTGTAGTTTTTTGTGCAGGATGGGTCGAGACTGGGTTTCTTTAACCCCTTCACCCCCAAGGGTGGTTTGCACGTTAATGACCGGGCCAATTTTTACAATTCTGACCACTGTCTCTTTATGAGGTTATAACTCTGGAACGCTTCGACGAATCTTCGCGATTCTGAGATTGTTTTCTCGTGACATATTGTACTTCACGTTAGAAGTAAAATTTCATCGATATAACTTGCGTTTATTTTTGAAAAAACGCAAATATGGCGAAAACTTTTAAAATTTTGCAATTTTCAAAATTTAAATTTTTATTCCCTTAAAACAGAGAAATATATCACACAAAATAGTTACTAAATAACATTTCCCACATGTCTACTTTACATCAGCACAATTTTGGAACCAAAATTTTTTTTTGTTAGGAAGTTATAAGGGTTAAAAGTTGACCAGCGATTTCTCATTTTTACAACAAAATTTACAAAGCCATTTTTTTTAGGGACCACCTCACATTTGAAGTCACTTTGAGGGGTCTATATGGCAGAAAATACCCAAAAGTGACACCATTCTAAAAACTGCACCCCTCAAGGTACTCAAAACCACATTCAAGAAGTTTATTAACCCTTCAGGTGCTTCACAGGAGCTGAAGCAACATGGAAGGAAAAAATGAATATTTAACTTTTTAGCCACAAAAATGATCTTTTACAAATTTTCTTTTTTTTATTTCACAAGGGTAAAAGAAGCAAATGGACAGATAAAGTTGTTGTGCAATTTCTCCTGAGTACGCCAATAGCCAATATGTGGGGGAAAACCACTGTTTGGGCACACGGCAGAGCTCGTAAGGGAAGGAGCGCTGTTTGACTTTTTCAAACTAAAATTGGCTGGAATTGAGATTGGACGCCATGTTGTGTTTGGAGAGCCCCTGATGTGCCTAAACAGTGGAAACCCCCCACAAGTGACACCATTTTGGAAACTAGACCCCCTAAGGAACTTATCTAGATCTATTATGAGCACTTTGAACCCCCAAGTGTTTCACAAAAGTTTATAATGCCTGGGTCTGAAAAATAAAAAAAACAATTTTCCACAAAAATGATTTTTTAGTCCCAAATTTTTGATTTTTCCCAAGGAAATTGGACCCCAAAAGTTGTTGTCCAATTTGTCCTGAGCACGCTGATACCCCATATGTGGGGGGGGAAACTGTTTGGGCGCACGACAGGGCTTGGAAAGGAAGTAGTAACGTTTTGGAATGCAGACGTTGATGGGGTCATGTTCCGTTTGCAGTGCCCCAGATGTGCCTAAACAGTGGAAACCCCCCACAAGTGACCCCATTTTGGAAACTAGACCCCCTAAGGAGCTTATCTAGATCTTTGGTGAGCACTTTGAACCCCCAAGTGCTTCACACAAGTTTATAATGCCCGAGCATGAAAATAAAAAATCCTATTTTTTTCCCACAAAAATTATCTTTTAGTCACTAATTTTTTATTTTCCCAAGGGTAACAGGAGAAATTGGACCACAAAAGTTGATGTCCAATTTGTTCGGAGTACGCTGATACCCCATATGTGGGGGGGAACCACTGTTTGGGCGCACAGCAGAGCTCGGAATGGAAGGAGCACCATTTGACTTTTTCCAAACAAAATTGTCTGGAATTGAGATTAGACGCCATGTTGCATTTGGAGAGCCTCTGATGTGCCTAAACAGTGGAAACCCCCACAAGTGACCCCATTTGGGAAACTAGACCCCTAAGGAACTTATCTAGATCTTTGGTGAGCAATTTGAACCCCAAAGTGCTTCACACAAGTTTATAACGTAGAGCCGTAAAATTAAAAAATCATATTTTTTCCACAAAAATTATCTTTTCACCCCAATTTTTATTTTCCCAAGGGTAACAAGACTCCAAAAGTTATTGTGCAATTTGTCCTGAGTACGCTGATAACCCATATGTGGGGGTAAACCACTGTTTAGGTGCATGGCAGAGTTTGGAAGGGAAGGAGCGCCGTTCGACTTTTTCAACACAGAATTGGCTGGATGCCATGTTGTGTTTGGAGAGCTCCTGATCTGCCTAAACAGTGGAAACCCCCAACAAATGACACCATTTTGGAAACTAGACCCCTCAAGGAACTTATCTAGATGTGTGGTGAGCACTTTGAACCCCGAAATGCTTCACAGAAGTTTATAACGTACAGCTGTAAAATAAATTTTTTTTTTTTTTTTTTTTTTACAAAAATGATTTTTTCGCCCCCGATATTTTATTTTCACAAGGGTAACAGGAGAAATTGGACCCCAAAAGTTGTTGTCCAATTTGTCCTGAGTACGCTGATACCCAATATGTGGGAGAAAACTACTGTATGGGCACACGTCGGGGCTCGGAAGGGAAGTAGTGACGTTTTGGATTGCAGACTTTGATGGAATGGTCTGGGGGCGTCATGTCGCATTTGGAGAGCCCCTGATGCGCCTAAACAGTGGAAACCCCTCACAGGTGATCCCATTTTGGAAAATAGACCCCACAAGGAACTTATCTAAATGTGTGGTGAGCGCTATGAAGCCCCAAGTGCTTCACAGAAGTTTATAACGTACAGTCGTAAAAACAAAAAAATCATTTTTTTTTTAAAAAAATGATATTTTTACCCCAGTTTTTTATTTTCCCAAGGGTAACAGAAGAAATAGGACAAATTGCACAATAACTCTTGGGGTCCAGAGTACGCTGATACCCCATATGCGGGGGTAAACTACTGTTTGGGCGCATGGCAGAGCTCAGAAGTGAAGGAGCACCGTTTGACTTTTTCAATGCAGAAACACAGCGGAAACCTCCCAATTCTAACTCCAACCCTAACCCCAACACACCCCTAACCCTGATCCCAACCCTAACCACAAACCTAACCCTAACACACCCATAACCCTAATCCCAACCCTAATCCTAACTTTAGCGCCAACCCGAATCCTAACTTTAGCCGCAACCCTAACCCTAATGGGAAAATGGAAATAAATACTTTTTTTAATTTTATTATTTTTCCCTAACTAAGGGGGTGATAAAGGGGGGTTTGATTTACTATTTATAGCGGGTTTTTATGATTGGCAGCTGTCACGCTAAAAGACGCTTTTTATTGCAAAAAATAGTTTTTGCATCACCACATTTTGAGAGCTATAATTTTTGCATATTTTGGCCCACAGAGTCATGTGAGGTCTTATTTTTTGCGGGACGAGGTGACGTTTTTATTGGTACCATTTTTGAGCATGTGACGTTTTTTGATCGCTTTTTATTTCGATTTTTGGGAGGTTAGAATGAACAAAAATCAGCAATTCATGAATTTCTTTTGGGGGAGGCGTTTATACCGTTCCGCGTGTGGTAAAATTGATAAAGCAGTTTTATTATTCGCGTCAGTACGATTACGGCGATATCTCATTTATGTCATTTTTTTATGTTTTGGCGCTTTTGTACAATAAAAACAATTTTATATAAAAAAAATTATTTCCAGGACGTCCCTCCTGACAGCACCGCCAGGAGGTTGTCCTTCATATCCTTGATAGAGACAGGAACACAGAAGAGGTTAAATAGCCCCTCCCCACCTCCACCCTTCAGTGTTTTCCTGTCCCTATCAGGGACAGACGCAGGAGAGAAGCACAGCGGTGCAGAAATTACCTCGGTACAGCGGGGCTCCCGGGGCAGAGAGAACTCCGTCCTCTCCTAAGAGGCTCCGGGGTCTGGAGGGGGCTCGTCGTGGGCCTCAGACCGCTGATACCGGGAGAGGTCCCTCAGCGGTCCGGTCGAGCTGCTTGCTCCCGACGTTGGCAGCATGCCCAGGTAAAGGGCTCTTGCTCCGCAGCTGCTGCAGCGGCGTCCCGGTAGCAGGGACCGCTGGATTCGGGTCGGACCGGAACGATCGCTCTCCCAGGCGTCCCCAGCACTTCCGGCGCGCCGCGTCACAGGAGATGCGCCGATGACCACTTCCGGGGGCGGAGCCAGAGAGGAAGCTCTGAGCTCCGTGGTAGAGGGGGACGCCGACCGAGGGGCGCAGATTCCCAGGTGCGCTACAGATGGTACGCACACAAGCGCCGATTACCAGCAGCTGAGCTCGGAAGGAGAACGAATCAGATGACTTGAAGCCGGGTAAGGCAGACTTCTTAAGACGGACGCCTGACAGCACACACTGACATAGTGAACATGGAGAGTGCTAGTCGCCCGGACGTCCAATCCTTAGAGCTAACCATGGACCACGTAAGTGGGTAATTAGGGGGTCTGTTCAGCTGGGCTAGTTCAGATAGCTACAGGACTCTCTCATTTCACATTGTTTTTAGGACAAGGAGACTCCCAAACAAAACACGTCAGCAGCCAGGAAAAGATATAACAAGTGCCCGTTATGCTCGGCCAAAATTCCCGCAACAGACATAAAAACATTATGCTGCACTCAAGCATACTAAAGCATGACAACATAGAATATATGAAATTTTGAATAGCAATATGGCTTTGGAATATAAGGAAAAATTTGAGACGCTTAGTATAAACATTTGGCCAAACATTTTAAAGCTCAACAACCATCGTCAAGGTGGTCTCAATTCTGTTGAGTCCCTAACCTAATGTGAACATACCTCTATTAGGCTGATATCTGAATTTCTGGGCGAATATGCACCTCTGTCAGTAATGCCTGCATATATGGGTAAAGTAGGGAGCCGGTGTAATTAAAATCACCACCTGGTGGGAGCGGAGTGCTCGGTCAGCAAGCTAACATTCAAAAGACAAAAACCTGACTGGCACTTCCAGACTAATGTGAACTAGGTGCAAACCAAAGGGAGCTACCCTCATGTAAAACATCCAAAAAAAAGGCTGCACTCAAGCATACTAAAGCATGACAACATAGAATATATGAAAATTAGGTTAGGGACTCAACAGAATTGAGACCACCTTGACGATGGTTGTTGAGCTTTAAAATGTTTGGCCAAATGTTTATACTAAGTGTCTCAAATTTTTCCTTATATTCCAAAGCCATATTGCTATTCAAAATTTCATATATTCTATGTTGTCATGCTTTAGTATGCTTGAGTGCAGCCTTTTTTTTGGATGTTTTACATGAGGGTAGCTCCCTTTGGTTTGCACCTAGTTCACATTAGTCTGGAAGTGCCAGTCAGGTTTTTTGTCTTTTGAATGTTAGCTTGCTGACCGAGCACTCCGCTCCCACCAGGTGGTGATTTTAATTACACCGGCTCCCTACTTTACCCATATATGCAGGCATTACTGACAGAGGTGCATATTCGCCCAGAAATTCAGATATCAGCCTAATAGAGGTATGTTCACATTAGGTTAGGGACTCAACAGAATTGAGACCACCTTGTCGATGGTTGTTGAGCTTTAAAATGTTTGGCCAAATGTTTATACTAAGCGTCTCAAATTTTTCCTTATATTCCAAAGCCATATTGCTATTCAAAATTTCATATATTCTATGTTGTCATGCTTTAGTATGCTTGAGTGCAGCCTTTTTTTTGGATGTTTTACATGAGGGTAGCTCCCTTTGGTTTGCACCTAGTTCACATTAGTCTGG
The DNA here is from genome assembly GCA_033576555.1 of Oophaga sylvatica. Taxonomy (NCBI): domain Eukaryota; kingdom Metazoa; phylum Chordata; class Amphibia; order Anura; family Dendrobatidae; genus Oophaga; species Oophaga sylvatica. The sequence continues at coordinate 43,754 of JARQOD010003441.1, read as the reverse complement.
AAGTGCCAGTCAGGTTTTTTGTCTCATAAAAACATTATGCGACACATGCGTGGCTAAAATGCTTAAAAAGGAGCAGGACTCTTTATTAGCTAATATACACTCCATGATTAAAGAAGAAGTTCATGCGAGCGTATCCTCGCTGACGCCACCCCAGCCTCCCTCACCCAAGAGACCTAGATGGGACATGGACCCTAGCTCCGAAGAGGGAGAAATGTCGCACTACCCGGACTCCGAGCCAAGTGAGGCAGAAGTCCCCTTAAAATTTCCCACGGAAGAGAGGAAGAGATATTTATTTTCCTCAGAAAATACGGATACCCTATTGCAGGCGGTTAGGGATACCATGAAAATAGAGGAATCCTCAGAGCCGCTAACCGTCCAGGACGAGATGTTTGGGGGCCTGAGGGCTAAGAGAAGCAGGGTGTTCCCGGTGAACAAACATATCACAGCCATGATATTGGAAGAATGGGAGGATGTTGCAAAAAAGCTTGTAATTCCAAAAGAATTTAAGTTTCGCCTCCCGTTTAACCCAGACGATACTAAAGTCTGGGAATCCATACCAAAAATCGACATACCTGTAGCTAAAGTATCGAAAAAAAACCACCATTCCATTTGAAGACTCCTCAGGCCTTAAAGAACCAATGGATAGGAGAGCGGAAGACCTCCTTAAAAAAGCATGGGAGGCATCGGCATCAGTCATGAAGACCAACATAGCGGCAACTTCGGGGGCGAGATCAATGTCTCGTTGGGTGGAAGAATTAGAAAACCAAATCTCCAACAAAACCCCCAGAGAGGAAATTATAAAAACTTTACCGTTACTTAAAATGGCAACAGAGTTTATAGCAGATACGTCTGCAGAGTCAGTCCGCTTTGCGGCTAGAAATAACGCATTATCCAATGCAGCACGACGTGCGCTGTGGTTACGATCATGGGTAGGTGACACACAGTCGAAAAATAAACTCTGCTCAATACCGTTTTCAGGGCTGCAAGTGTTTGGTCCAGTATTAGATGAATTATTGGACAAAGCGGCCGATAAAAAGAAAGGTTTCCCGGAGCAAAAACAAAAAAGAATGCCAGCCTTTCATAAAACCCGATCTCATCCGAGACAGGACTACAGGGGCAAGGGTAAGACCGGGAGGTGGAGTTACCCTAAGGGCGGCAGAGGTAGAGGCTCCTTTCGAGACCAGGGAACTGGGTCAGGTAGACAATGACGCCAGGCAAATTGGGGGGAGGCTCCAATACTTCATAGATCAATGGAAACAGATCACAAAAAAATCAATGGATCTTGAGCACAGTCGCGCTCGGATACAGGGTGGAATTCACCCAGCCTCCCCCCCGAAGATTTTTCCTAACTCAGAGCCAATCCCCGGCGGTCCACGAAAGGCTGGTCGCGGATATACAGGAGCTCAGAGAGTTAAAAGCCATAATACCGGTGCCCCAATCTCAACAGTTTCAGGGCCATTACTCCAGCCTGTTCTCTATAAAGAAACCAGGAGGAGAATACAGGACAATCATAAATCTGAAACCCCTAAACAGATGGGTGGCCTACAAACGTTTCAAAATGGAAACACTTCAGTCTGCCATACCGCTAATAAGAGAAAACTCAGTGATGTGCACACTAGATCTCAAAAGCGCATATTATCATGTGCCCATCCATGCAGCACATCAAAAATACCTTAGGTTCGCAATAAAGGACAGAGGAAGGATACGTCACTTCCAATTCTGTTGCCTACCATTCGGCCTCTCTTCAGCACCTCGTATATTTACCAAGATCATAGCAGAGGCAATGGCCTTTCTAAGAACAAAAAACGTCCTCATAATTCCATACCTGGACGACCTGTTAGTGGCGGATTCGCACCAGCAGATGGAGGAATGCCTCAGAGAAACCAGATCTCTTCTAGAAAATCTAGGTTGGGTTATAAATCTAAAAAAATCCAGTCTAGAACCAGAAAGAAGAAAAATATTTCTGGGAGTTATTCTGGACTCAGTCCAAGAACACTCTTTCCTTCCTCCCCACAAACAGACAACAGTCCAACAGGAAGCCCAGATGTTACAAAAACAAAAATACACCACTATCAGGAAGGCCATGAGAGTGCTGGGCTTAATGACTTCATGCATAGCAAGCGTCCAGTGGAGTCAATTTCACTCAAGGACGTTGCAGAAAGAAATCCTCCGGATATGGGACGGAAAGGATACATCATTAGACAACAGAATAAAATTGTCAGCAGAAGTAAGGCGATCCCTAGCATGGTGGACCGATGTATCAAATTTAAAACACGGGAAACCGTGGAGAGTATCCCCCTGCATAAATATCACCACAGATGCAAGTCTCAGCGGCTGGGGAGCCCATGTGGAGGGACGTTATCTCCAAGGAACATGGCCCGGTGCGATACGCAACAGCTCATCAAATTGCAGAGAGCTCAAAGCAGTCTGGGAGACGATCAGGAGATGCCAGAGACAGCTGTACAACCGTCACGTCAGAGTATTCTCCGACAATTCAACTACAGTATCCTTCCTACGGCACCAGGGAGGTCCGAGACACCGTCACCTACAGAGTATTTCAGAAGAAATATTCGCCTGGGCAGAAATAAATTTAAGATCTGTGACAGCAGTACACTTAAAAGGCGAAAACAATCAGATAGCAGACTTCCTCAGAAGACAAAAGATACAACCAGCAGAATGGGTTCTAAATCAGGAAGTATTTACACAACTGACCAGTATGTGGGGTTTTCCCGAGATAGACTTATTCGCCTCAAAAACAAATACAAAAACAGAGCGCTTCTTCTCGCTAGATCCAAAAGACAACCCAACAGCGATAGATGCCCTAGCGCAGGATTGGGATACAGAGCTAGCATATGCCTTCCCACCACTACCATTGATACCAAGAGTACTACGGAAGATTCAGGAGAGTCATACGGCAGTTATTCTGATAGTGCCATACTGGCCCAAAAGAAGCTGGTTCCCGGTACTAAAGCAGATGGCGTTAGAAGACCCGATTCATCTTCCATTACAGCGGGACCTCTTGACGCAGGGCCCTCTCGTCCATCAGAACCTACAGTTCTTAGCGCTTTCAGCTTGGCTCCTGAAAAGGAGATCCTGAGATTTAGGGGCTTATCTGAATCAGTTATCACTACTGTACAGAGAAGCAGAAAGCTTGTTACCTCATCTATATACCTCAAGGTCTGGAAGAAATTTTGTTCACACTATGCGCAACCAGTATCCCTTACTGAGGACCCAGATATTCCTAAAGTCCTAGACTTTCTACAGGCAGGATTCGATAAGGGTCTAAAACCTAGTACGTTGAAGGTACAAATCTCAGCACTAGGGTCCTTTTTTGATTACCCATTAGCGGACCATCCTTGGGTGTCAAGATTTATTAGAGCTACACAACGCATGAGACCCACAATACGTAGTTCCGTTCCACCATGGGACCTCAGTCTAGTACTGAATGAGCTAAGGAAGACCCCTTACGAACCACTAAACCAGGCAGACCTCAGATCAATAACGCTTAAAACAGTTTTTCTGGTAGCAATAACCTCAGCCAGACGTATAGGAGAGATCCAGGCTCTCTCCATGAGAGACCCATACCTAAAAATCCAGTAAGACTGTATAATTTTGAAACTGGACCCGACCTTTCTTCCAAAGGTGGTAACAGACTTTCACAGAAATCAGGAAATAATACTTCCCACCTTCTACCAGAACTATAGAAATGAGAAGGAACACTCGCTCCATTCCTTGGACGTCAGAAGGACAGTCCTACAGTATCTCAAACTGACAGAAGATTGGAGAATAGACTCAAACCTTTTTATACAAATGGCGGGCAAAAATAAAGGGAAGAAAGCATCAAAAGCCACCTTGGCTAGATGGCTAAAATCAACCATTACTGCAGCGTACACCTCGGCAGGAAAGACTCCGCCAGAGGGTCTTAGGGCCCACTCGCTGAGAGCAATCTCGGCATCTTGGGCAGAGAGAGCAGGAGCTTCTATGGACCAGATTTGCAAAGCCGCAACCTGGTCCAACATAAATACGTTTAGTAAACATTATAGATTGGACGTTCTGTCAAATCAACAGACGGCCTATGGGAGAAAAGTTCTCCAAGCAGTAGTCCCACCCTAAGGAGGAGTTATTTGGTACTTCTCCTGGCGGTGCTGTCAGGAGGGACGTCCTGGAAAGTAGGAATTAATCCTACCGGTAATGTTGTTTCCAGGAGTCCATCATGACAGCACCCCTTATATACCCCCCCCCCTTGCATTGTTTAACTATGATGTGTCATTAACATTGTAGTAGAGAATTCAATAAATTGTGTTGCATCCATCCTGGTGTGGTACTTGAAAAATCACTGAAGGGTGGAGGTGGGGAGGGGCTGTTTAACCTCTTCTGTGTTCCTGTCCCTATCAAGGATATGAAGGACAACCTCCTGGCGGTGCTGTCATGATGGACTCCTGGAAACAACATTACCGGTAGGATTAATTCCTACTTTTTGCATCGCTTTATTCTGCGAGCTATAACTTTTTTATTTTTTCGCTGATGATGCTGTATGGCGGCTCGTTTTTTGCGGGACAAGATGACGTTTTCAGCGGTACCATGTTTATTTATATCCGTCTTTTTGATCGCGTGTTATTCCACTTTTTGTTTGGCGGTATGATGATAAAGTATTGATTTTTTTGCTTTGTTTTTTTTTTGTTTTTTTTTTAAGGGGTTCACTAAAGGGGTTAACTAGTGGGACAGTTTTATAGGGGGGGTTGTTACGGACGCGGCGATACCAAATATGTGTACTTTTATTGTTTTGGTTTTTTTATTTACAGGAAAAAATTAATTTATTGGGGAATATTTTTTTTTGTTATGATTTTTTTAAACAATTTTTATTTTTATTTTTTTCACTTTTTTGCTTTGTCCCAGGGTGGGACATCACTGTATTTTAGCAGATCGCTGGTGTGACAGGGTGCACAGCACTCTGTCACACCAGCGATCGCTCTGGCATCGCTGCAGGCTTCTCAGTGCCTGCTCTCAGCAGGCACTGAGGAAGCCGCCTCCCTGCAGGACCCGGATGGACCCCGGCGACATCTTGGATCCGGGGTCCTGCAGGGAGGAAGGACCCTCGGAACAGTGCGACACATCGCGCTGCTCTGAGGGTCTCAGGGGGGCGCGCACGGAGCCCCCTCCATGCGCGATCCTCCCCTGTGCCCCCAGTACACCGCGATCATGTTTGATCGCGCTGTGCTAGGGGTTAATGTGCCGGGAGCGGTCCGTGACCGCTCCTGACACATAGTGCCGGGTGTCAGCTGTGATAATCAGCTGACACCCGGCCGCGATCGGCTGCGCTCCCCCCGGGAGTGAGTCCGATCGCACGAGAAGTACTATCCCGTCCATGGTCATATGGGCCCAGGTACCATGGACGGGATAGTACGTCCGATGGCAGTAAGGGGTTAATAATGGCGTAACGAGAGTGTTTGAAGGAGGATGGGAAAATGTCTGAGGAGAGGGAGAGAGGGGAAATGCAGGTAGGGACAGGAGTAATAGCACTTGGTGGTTGGGAGAGGATTTCCTGACGGATGTTATCTATTTTCTCTATGAAGTGGAAGACCAGGTCATCAGCACAAATGTCTGTGTTAGAGGCTTGTGCTTTTGGCCTGAGGTGGGAGTGAAAGGTGTCAAAAAGTTTCCTGGGGTTGTTGAATAGTGAGAAGATCTGGGTGGTGTAGTAGGTCTGTTTGGAGAGGTGAAGGGCAGAGTTATAGGTTCTTAACGTAAATTTGAAGTGGATGAAGTCTTCTGGTTAGCGGGTTTTTCTCCATAAGCGTTCAGCACTCCTAGAGCATCTCTGGAGAAATCGAGTTTGCGATGTGAGCCAGGGCTGTTTTACTCTGTGTTTGGAGGTTCTGAGGGTGAGGAAATAGTCCCGACTTAGAGTGCAGGTACTAGCGCTGGTTTTAATTAGTCCACTGTACATAGGTAATTATTCTGTAGAAATTAAATTAAAATGTGAACTTATATTCCAAAAATCAACATAAGGTTGAAGCAGACCTTAGCAGGGTGGATTTGATTTAAATCAAACTGATTTAAATCACTAGTCAGTAAGGCTTGATATAAATCAGTGATTTAAATCAAAGTTTCTACCTAAACTAGTTCTTGCTACTTTAACATGCAAGTAGATGAAGATTTTTAGAATCACTTTTTATATTACTTTTTTCTCCCCAGTTTAATGGGTTAATCATTCATATTTGGACACCACTGTTCTGTTGTACTTAGGAAGGAGAAAAATAATCCTGACCTTAATAACAATTTAAATAGATTTATTCAACTGAAACAATAACAACATTACATCATAAGTTATTTGCTTAAACAAACATCCGTGTTTGTTAACTAATTTGGCTAAACAATATATATATATATATATATATATATATATATATATATATAATTAAATATATATATTTTTAAGAAACTTAGACTGTCAGCCCAGCCGACACATGAAAAACTTAAATACTACTGTCCCTGCTGTCCTCTGTAGCTCACTCGTCGTCATCTTCATCATCATCTTCTTCTTTGTTTCTATTCATAATCTGGAAAAGAAACACAAGCTTTCCTGCTTTATTGGGTCCCAACCGATTTCTCAATTTAGAATGAATGAGTCCAAAGGAAGAGAATATTCTTTCAACGCCTGCAGAAGAAGCTACTGCTGTTAAAAGTGAAATCATTACTTGAACAGTCTCTAAATCCAAGCGCTTAAGTGACTTCCACCAGTTTACTGGTGTGACCTTCCTTAAAATATCTTCAGCAAACATATATTTCTTGAATGGTTCCCCCTTAGCTCTGAAGTTTATTATAGTTGGCATTAAAGATGGATGATTGCTGGATACCCATGTCATAGCTAACTCCTCTTCCTCAGTGTAACGCTGGTATTGTCTGTACTTTGTTTTCCAGCGTTACTCTGCATGTCTTTTGCATTAACCCTTTTGCTCCTTTCCCCCTAACCAGCTGGGATACTGTTGTCTGTTACCTGTATGGATGCTGCTCAGTTCCCAGCTCTGCTGCGTGGCCGTACTTGCGTGAGTGTCTCCGCTGCGCTGCATGACCACCCGCATGTGCGGTCCCTGACCTGCTGTAAAAGCCATCCGTAGCTTGCAAAGTCCTCTGCAGTGATGCATGACTTACTACGTGTGTGGCAGCAGCTTCTGTCAGGCGCCTGGCCTGCTGTGAAGACCATCCGTAGGTTGCAAAGTCCTCTGCAATGGTGCATGATTTACTACGTGTGTGGCAGCAGCCACTGTCAGTTGTTCCTCTGTAATGAGTTGTCTGGCTCTGCATAGGGGGCGCGGCCCACACCTGTCCTGCTTTTATGAGGATTGGGTGTGTACTAGAATTACTGCTCCAGCCTATCGCTGTGAAGCAGTTCATATATAAAGTTCCCCGGCCCTGATGGGCGTTGCCAGAGCTTCACATTGAATCCACATTGAATTCCTGAACCTAGCCGTATGTGGTTGTGTGTTCAGCTCCTGCTCTGAGTTGGATCAGCTCTGGAGAGCTGATTCCCCTTGTCCTGTCTTGTGTTTCTGCCTGGGGCTTAGTACCCAGATCGCCGTTCCTGGAGGCTGCATATCCAGGCCTGTTCCTGTTGTATCCTGTTTCCTGAATCCCTGATCCTGGATCTAACCCGGTACCTGAATGTCTGAACTGTGTCTTGTGTTTCCGCCTATGCTGGGGGCTGATTACCCAGATTGCCGTTCCTGGAGGCTGTATATCCAGGCCTGTTCCTGCTGTGTCTAATTACCTGAACCCCTGATCCTGGATCGCATCCTGTACCTGACTGTCTGAACTGTGTCCTCTGTGTTATGTTCCTGAAATCCTGCTGTGTCCTGAACCCTGTGCCAGTGACTGTGAATCCTTGCTATATAACCTGAGTCCATCTTGGAAGGAGGAGTCCGGTGTGTGCTGAGCTTCTGTTACTCTGTGCTCAGCTTCTGTGCAATTCCCGGCCAGCTCCCGTTGAGCCTGGCGGGGCTTGCACCAGACCGCTGGGGTTCCTTTTCAGATCGATACTAGATGTCTGGAGTCCGAGGACCGTGTCCTCCCTGATGACCACGGCCTGATATCCGATGTCCGATGACCACTTCCAGATGTCCGGATCCTATCCTTCCTGCCTGATGTCCGGATCCTGCCGATCGTTGCCAGATGTCCGGAGCCTGCTGATCGGTGCCAGATGTCCGGAGTCCGATCCCTGAGATCCAATCCGTGTTCCTGTCTGTGTTCCTGACTCCCTGAGATCCAGTCCGTGTTCCTGATGTTCCAGTCCGTGTTCCTGACTTCCTGAGATCCAATCCGTGTTCCTGTCCGCGTTCCTGACTCCCTGAGACCCAATCCGTGTTCCTGATGTTCCAGTCTGTGTTCCTGACTCCCTGAGATCCAAATCCGTGTTCCCGATGTCCTGTCCGTGTTCCAGTGTCCCTGAGATCCAGTCCGTGTTCCTGATGTTCCGAGGTCCTGCCGGTTCCTCCTTGGTCTACCCTGTGATGACGTCTGTCCTGGGTCAGTGTCTGATGTTCTCCTGCTGAGCCTGTGCTACGCCTGAGGCCTGAGAGTGAGGCCATACTAGTATGCCCGTGCCAGATGATCCTGGACTGCATCAACCCGTGATGACCCCGCCATCATCTGAAGTCTGTCTGAGGTCGGTGTCTGATGTTCTCCTGCTGAGCCTGTGCTACGCCTGAGGCCTGAGAGAGAGGCCGCCCAAGTATGCCCGTGCCAGATAACCCTGGACTGCATCTACCCGTGATGTCCTCCAGCACTCGTCTGTGATCCTGAGTCGTGTACCTTCTCTGATGTGCGGAATCGGGAGCCCGGTCATATGTTCTGTTTATGTACTGTGTTTCTTTAAGTAAACTTTATGTTTCTTCTTACCTGAAGTTGTGCGGTGTTGTCTAGTCCTGCAGGTCGCCACCTTGCCCACATGCTCAGCTGCCACGGATCCCGGTCGCTGCCCTTCCCTAGTCCGGGCAGGCCTGGGTCTCCCTCCGTGGTCCAGTGGGTTCACATTCTCTTACCATCTGGGACGTATGCCTCACGTCGTCGTGGACTGGCGGCGTGGGAGCATTGGCTAGTTAGGCAAGCTATGCCATGTCCCGACACCCCGCAGCCGTGGGAAGCGTTACACTTAGCACTTAGGTTTTGACCCTGATATTGGATATTGACAATATTTGCCAAAAAATGAGCTGGAGTCAGTGCTTGTCCCATTCGTTTGTTTACTGCTTGTAATTTAATTCTGTCCATGTGTAGTTCTGTTTCTAAGTGTTCACTCAGTTCCTTCCAAATTTCAACAGCATCCGCAATAAAACAGCTATTTTTCTGTATTTTGTTTAAAGCTTGAGAGATGGGTTTCAGGAAGCTCAGCATATGTTCAACATTTCTCTTAAGCCCAATGTTGAGGATTTTGGCCGTGACAGTGCCATCTATTTTATCTCGATTTTCTTCACAAAGTGTCATCAGAATAGGCCAGTTTTTGATATACTGCTCAAAACAGTCCACCACAGAGTTCCATCTAACATCTTGTGGGAGCGTTAGCTTGGTTCCACCCATCCTTTTCAGAGCTGCTGCAGCAAAATGATTGTTACGGAAGTATTTAGCAATTTCAACAACATTAACCTTTATTTCTGGAACACTTAAGTCTTTGGCTAAGAGGTGCAGCAAATGAGCACTGCAACCATATGTTATTAGCTTTGTATTCCCTCCCTGCTCTTCTAAATTTCTTCTCATCTTGGATACGTTTGCAGCATTGTCAGTGACCAAACTGCGTACTAGACATTTGAATTTTTGTTCACATGTTATAGCTTTTACTGCCACTTCTTGTAAGTATTCTGCTGTGTGTGCATTTCCTGACGTATCAGTTGTTTGTGCAAGGAAGACTTTACCTTCTTCTGTTGTTATACAAGCACATACAATAGGATTATTGTGGAATTACTCCACCCATCAATACTTAGGTTAACAATTTTACCCTCCAGAGCTGTTGCACATTGCTCCATTTCTCTGTCATACACTTGATCCAGCAGTTTCCCTGCAACATCAGCTCTGCTGGGTGGACTGTATCCTGATCTCAGTGACTGAACCATATTAATGAAATGTGGGTTCTCAGTCAGACGGAAAGAAGAGTTCGTTGCATAAATAAACTGGGCAATTTTTTCATCAATCAACTCTTTTTCTAATCTGCTAGTTCTTATCACAAACCTATCTATGGTGGTTCCAGGAGGTAAAGGTTTTTTCTTCCTTTTGGGTGATGGTGATATGTGGCTGTGGGTGTCTAATGATGCTGCTGCTGCTAATGAAGCACTATCCTGGATGGATAACTCTGAAACTGTAGAACAGGATGATGGTGATCTTGGAGGTGGATAGTTTCCAGAATCCATGAATTCCCCTAAACAAAAAAGTCAATGCTGTTATTTTATTGTTTATACAATTTCTGCTTATTGTACACAACACAGCACTGCCCCAAAAGGAATATGTTTTTCTTCATAACTGTACCAAATGACAGTAACATGCAGTAATAATAAGAAATATAATTTTTCTCACACATGACAGTTCAGTCTTTAGAAATAGGATTCAATAAAAATGTTTACCAACCTGAAGATCCTGCCTGTTCAGAAGTGTTTCTTTGGTCATCTTCATCACCACACTTCTCATGATGTTGCCTCATTTGCGACACCAGGCCTTGCATCTCTTTATTGCATCGTTTGCATTTTGCACGCATGCCTGCCTTACCGATAGGCGAAGGAGCTTCATTAAAATATTCCCAAACTGGGTCTCTTTTACGGCCTGCTGCCATTATAAGGAAAGAATGTAATAAACCTCAGATCGTACACACAAACAGATCCAGACTTGTCTGTCTGTGGCTATGCTGCAGTATTGTGCTCAAAGTTTCACTTTCATTTTCTTGTCTGCTTGCCCTTCCTCCTCCTCACACTTAGATTCACATTCTTCTTGTGTTGTGCAGATTTATTCCACTCCAAACAATCAGAAACATATTGTCTAACTTCTTGGACTTGGCACTGAAGGGGTTGATTCTGTATTCATATAGGTTTGTAGAACAATAGGATTAAGGTCTTTTTCTCAACTCTGTTCATGTTGTAACATTTTTGCCGTGAAGAAGAGGCTGGGACCTCTGCGGAGTCAAATTCAGTTTTGAGAACTGCGTAAGTAAAGCGAGCGTCTGTGATAATATAGGAGAGAAACTGCCCACTAATCCTACAGAAACCTCTGGAAGAGCATGGCATTGTGAATGTTACACATATACAGCCTTTATTCTACTGAGTTAAACAACTCAGCTTTATCTCATGATGGAAGAACCTTTGGATGGTAAAATATTTTCCTCAAAAGTAGTTTATTGAAAAAAATCCGATTTATTTTTTTTTTTGATTTTTTTTAAAAAAATCATTTGACTTTTATCCACCTGGACCTTAGTACTCCAGACAAATAAACCAATACATAAATGAAGTGACAAGATGCATGGTAACACTAGTCACATAACATAATGTCCTATAATATAGCAACACAATGGTAAGTATGAGTATAAAACACCAATGATATCAAATAATGTAACATAACGAAAGACCTAAAATGTGGCACATGATTATTGCAAGAAGAAGGTATATTTACCTAAAAATGGTATATAGGGACCCACCACATCCGACACGCGTTTCTCTTGGAAATGCTTTGTCCAGGGGTGGTTGGGTACTGGCCAGATACATATTTGTAATCAGAATAGCTTACTTTTAGTCAGTTGTCCCTTATTCCCACTGAGTTTGACTGCCAAACATTGCTGGTATACAGGGCCGTATTGAGACATAACCTAGGTGATCGAATCACATAGGCCCACCAGCATAGCGTCACTGCCGGAAGTGATGCGTTGCCATCATTCTAGTTACAAGCAGGGTCGTGGAGTCGGTAAACCAAACCTCCGACTCCTCAATTTCCATGACTCCGACTCCACCAAAATGGGCTACGACTCCGACTCCACAGCCTGGTTACAAGGATCAGCGCCTAACATCCAGCGATGAGTATCGCTGACCGGAAGTTCAAACACGTAACCCCTGGAAGTGATGCGGCGGCGTTGTTATTGCAACAGGGATTGGTGTCTCTTATCTGAAAGGTAGAAGCGTACAGGCCATCCCGGCTGTAGAGGTATCCGACGAAAGTGCGCCGTCGTGTGACCGGGGTGAGACTCATCAGTACGTCGCTTCATATTTACTAGTTATATAGTTAGCGCAGGAGCCGGCCCAAGCAGAGGTGGTGCTGCAGCAGAGGCCCAGCCATTGAATGCTGGCACCCAGGTCGGGTTGGACCCTTACCTCCAGGCGGCCTTGGATGAACTCTCTACCGAAGACCATGATGGACGTCTGCAGCTGATCCAGCAAGCTAGAGAGAGCTGCCCAGTGAAAGGCCGAGAGAGCAGAGCGCCAAGCCCAGCGGGAGGCCCAGCAGGAAGAGAGGCAGTACCAGCTGGAGTTAGCCCGAATCCAGGGTCAGAGGCCTTCCCAGCCCAGCAGTGAGCCCAGCAGCTCTGAGTCCGAAGCCCCGGCTAGAGCACTTTCCCATGATGGAAAAGGACGGAGACTTGGACACTTTTCTGTGGGCCTTTGAGAAAGTCTGCAGACAGTACCAGCTGCCTGAGGACCAATGGGCCAGGTACTTGACCCCTGAGCTAAAGGGCAAAGCTCTGGAGGCGTTTGCTTCACTCCCGCCAGGCCAAGATGGTGACTATGAGGCCATCAAGCAGGCCCTGATCGCCAAGTACCTGCTAACCCCTGAGGTATACCGAAAGAAGTTCCGGAACCTCCAACGTGGCCCACACGACAGTTATAGCGATGTGGTGCAAGGACTCAGGACCCACTTTGACCAGTGGATCCATGGACTGTAAGTTAACACCTTTGAGAAGCTGAGGGACCTGATGATCAAAGACCAGTTCCTGCATCTGTGCCCAGCTGAGGTCCGACAGTTCATCCTGGACAGAGAACCAGAGGATGCGGTCAAAACAGCGCGGATCGCCGACAGCTATGAGGCCAACCGGAAACCCGAGGTGCGGAAGCCAGTCACCGCCCGCTGGGGAGGGGGTAAGCCTGCAACCAACCCCAGTGCCCCTGCCAGCCGTCCCTCTGGAGGCACTATCCCCTTTGCCAGCACCAGGCCTTCATCAGACCCCCGCCATTGTTTCTCCTGTAAACGGACTGGACACATCAGCGCCACCTGTCCGGAGAGGCAGAAGAACCCCCCCAGCCAGGGCCTCTGGGCCCAACGCCTCTGTTCTTTTGGTGGGTGATGTGGGGAGGGTTGATGACAACGCGCAGCCCGTCTGCTACAGGCCTCAAGGACACCGGATCTGAACGAACCCTCATCCTACCCGAACTGATGGCCCCTGAAGAATTGATTCTGGGGAAAACCCTAACTGTCACCGGGATTGGGGGCTTCCGCTGCCCTTGCCGATGGCCCGGGTTATCATTGACTGGGGTGCCGGGAGCGGGGTTAAGGAAGTGGGGGTGTCCGAAAACCTGCCCACTGATGTTTTATTGGGGACTGATCTGGGGAAGATGGTGGCGTACTATGTCCCTGACACCCCTCCCCAATCTGGTAATAAGGTTAACGTTAACCATGATGATGATGTTGATGATGATGGGAAACTGAAGGTGTTACCTGCCAATGCTTTGCGAAGTGATTATGCAACTGATAACCTTTCTTTCCCTAGGAATGATGCTGATAGTGATGTATCTGTGCCATCTGAACCGGTTAACCCTTTCTCTGAAGTGGTAGATGTGTCCACAGGTACAGGAGCGTTCAGCCACATCGCTCTGCGGAGTGAGACGGCTGAGGAACCCCTAGCAGGAGCAAGCGACAGTGCTCAAGGAAATGGGGAGGTGCATGGGAACCGTGAGGAAGGTGACGCCATGACACTGACCAGTGCCACCGAGGAAGGTAACTGGCCCTTAAGCAGCTCTGCTCCTGAAGTGTTGGGGGTGGATGGGGAGGTAGAGCCCATAGCAGCGCAGGCTGATGGGTCTGTAGAAACCCCCAGGGTGACTGCATATGTAGCTGCTGTCACCCGCAGTCAGAGTGCCCGGATCGCAGGTAGCGCCCTGCCATCTGGACCCTCCGCTACAGGAGAGACTGGACCCAGAGCCGGTCCCAGAGGGTCCCAGTGAGAAAGGAACCCTAATGTCACTTCTGGCTGCCTCCAGGTAGGAGTTCCAGGCGGCTCTGCACTCAGATGCGAGCTTGGAGAACTTGAGGCACCTCGCCGAGACGCCCACCTCCGTGACTGATAAGGAGAGGGTGTTCTGGGAACGAGGAAGGTTGTACCGGGAGACAGTACCCGTAGATTCCCAAAAGGAGTGGTTGAGGGAAAAACAGCTAGTCGTCCTGCACCAGTTCCGAGGTGAGTTGTTGCGGATTGCTCATGAGATTCCACTTGCTAGACACTTGGGGATCAGCAAAACTAAGGCACGGCTGTCTCAACACTTCTATTGGCCCAAGATGGGGACAGATGTGACTAACTACTGCCGCTCCTGCATCACCTGTCAGAGTGGGGAAGGCGGGGCCTGCTCTTAAGGCTCCCCTGATCCCGTTGCCAGTGATAGAGGAGCCTTTCCAGAGGATCGCGGTGGACATTGTGGGCCCGCTGGCCGTCCCCAGCAGCTCTGGAAAGCAATACATCCTTACTGTGGTAGACTACGCTACCCGGTACCCGGAGGCAGTAGCTCTGTCCTCAACTAGGGCAGATAAGGTGGTGGATGCACTGGTGACCATCTTTTCACGGGTAGGATTCCCCAGGGTGATGCTTACCGATCAATGGACCCAATTTATGTCTCGCCTAATGGAGGCTCTCTGCAGGAAAATGCAGGTGACGCGTATGGTATCGAGTGCGTATCACCCACAGACCAATGGTTTGTGTGAGCGCTTTAACGGTACCCTCAAACAGATGCTCCGCATGCTGGTTGAGACCCAGGGACGCGATTGGGAGCGGTACCTCCCACACCTGCTATTTACCTACAGAGAAGTCCCGCAGGCCTCGACGGGTTCTCCCTTCGAGCTCCTGTATGGCAGGCGAGTCCGGGGACCCCTTGGGTTGATAAGAGAATCCTGGGAAGATGAGCCAAACCCCACGGAAGTGTCCATCGTGGATTATGTCATGCGCTTCTGCGACAAGATGCAGACCTTGACGCAGTTGGTGCATGACAACATGACGCAGGCTCAGGCTGGCCAGAAGCACTGGTACGACCAGAACGCCCGGGAGCGGACCTACCAGGTGGGTCAAAAGGTGTGGGTGCTGGTCCCCGTACCAAAGGATAAGCTTCAGGCCGCCTGGGAAGGCCCGTATGTCGTGCACCAACAGCTCAACCCAGTCACCTACGTGGTCACGCTTGACCACACTCGGGGTAGGCGCAAGGCCTTTCACGTCAACATGATGAAGGCCCATCACGAACGTGAAGTCTGCGTCCTACCGGTCTGCAAACTGCCCGAGGACGGGGGGCAAGACCCCCTCCTGGACATGTTGGCACAAGCCAAGGCCGATGGGTCCATTGAGGCCATGAAGGTAAATGCCTCGCTAACCGTCTCTCAGCGGTTGCAGTTGCTGGCCACACTGGAACCCTTCCGGACCGTGTTCTCCAACCGACCTGGACGGACAAAGTTGGCAGTCCACGAGGTGGACACCGGGGATCAAGCCTCACTACGGCGGACACCTTATCGGATCTCTGAGGAGGTGCAGCAAATTATGCGCCAGGAGATCGATGAGATGTTGCAGCTGGGGGTGATCCAATGGTCCAAAAGCGCGTGGGCCTCACCTGTAGTTCTCGTGCCTAAAAAAGGATCGGACCACCCGGTTCTGCATGAACTACAGGGGGCTCAACGCCATCACTACCTATGATGCGCATCCAATGCCACGCATCGAGGATCTGCTGGAGCGGTTGGCGAATGCCAAGTACATATCCATCATGGATTTAAGCCGGGGATACTGGCAGATTCCCCTGAGCCCTGCGGCGCAGGAGAAATCCACCTTTATCACCCCTTTTGGACTGTACGAGTCCACGGTCATGCCTTTCGGCATGAAGAATGCCCCTGCCACTTTTCAGCGGATGGTCAACCACCTGCTTCAGGGACTGGAGGAGTACGCTGTGGCGTACCTGGACGACATTGCCGTCTTCAGTTCCACCTGGGAGGAACACCTTCAGCATCTCCAGGAGGTGCTCAAGCGTATTCACCAGGCAGGTCTGACCATCAAGCCGGGAAAATGCCAGATGGGCATGAGGGAGGTCCACTACCTGGGGCACCGGGTAGGCGGGGGTTCCATGAGTCCAGAGCCAGAGAAAGTGGACGCGATCATGTCCTGGCCCACCCCAGGACCAAAAAGCAGGTGAAGTCCTTCCTGGGCACTGCAGGGTACTATAGGCGTTTCGTACAGAACTATAGCGCCATTGCAAAACCCTTGACGGACCTCACCAAGGGCTGTCTACCCCAAACAGTCAACTGGACAGATGGCTGTGAGGCGGCATTCCGAGCTTTGAAAACAGCCCTGTGCAGCTCTCCAGTGTTGAAAGCCGTCGACAGCAGTCAGCCGTTCCTGGTACAGACCGACGCCAGCAAATTTGGCCTCGGTGCTGTACTCAGCCAGGTTGATTCGGGGAACCAGGAGCACTCCGTGTTGTACCTGAGCCGGAAACTTCTGCTGAGGGAAGTGGCATACTCCACCATCGAGAAGGAGTGCTTGGCCATGGTCTGGGCACTGCAACGTTTGCAGCCCTACCTGTACGGGTGCACCTTCAAGGTGGTCACCGACCACAACCCTCTGAGCTGGCTGCACACAGTGTCCGGAACCAACGGTA
Source organism: Oophaga sylvatica (assembly GCA_033576555.1). Classification (NCBI taxonomy): domain Eukaryota; kingdom Metazoa; phylum Chordata; class Amphibia; order Anura; family Dendrobatidae; genus Oophaga; species Oophaga sylvatica. Next base: position 26,898 of record JARQOD010003441.1, on the reverse strand, counting down.
GGTTGTTACGCTGGAGCTTTGCCCTACAGCAGTACGACTTGGCCGTACAACACAAGAAAGGCAGCGACCATGGGAATGCCGATGGGTTGTCCCGGCGTGGCGAACCCGCTGAGTTGCGCATGGCGGATTACCGACAGGTCATGCCTCCTTAGCGCACTCTAAGAGGGGGAGGTGTGATGATACCCTGGACTGGAAACTCCATTTCTTGTGCTGTTCTAGAACTTTCCACATAGAACTACGACCCCCATCGTTTTGCCAGCACAGAGCAAAGCCACCCCCCCTCTTCACCCTTGTGCCTGCAGCCTTGCTGCAATTCACTGTTTGAAAGTACAGCTCACTCCTTCCTTTCGCCCCCCACCTCAGGTATTTCTTTGTCTCTAAAACCCTGCAGGATGGTCCCATAGCTATCATGAGAATTCATTATTTTGGTCATAACTCGCAGGGAGCCTACGTTAGAGACACGAAAGTTACTGTTTTGAAACATGCGTCCATCAGGCATCTTTCCCGTGGTACTGGTGAACCCGTAACTCCCACAGAACCCGAGAAATGGAATTCTCTGGTGCACCATGGACTATCCCACCGAGTTTTGGCTCATTTGAACAGTCATTTCAGAATAAGATCACTGATAGGTCTGCCATTATTCTGCTAGAGTCCCCGCCGAGTTATGGTCTTTGTAGGTTTCCAGAGCTTAAAACTGTAACTTCTAGCCCTGGGAGGTGGCCAGAAAACCATCTCCTTTTGTGAGGTCACCAGCCCACATGTATAAGTCTTGCAGCTAGCCCCCCTGGTCATTCCAGGCTGTGATGACGTGACTAACAGATCTGCAAATGAACTATGATGTGTGGCTCCTCCCCCCAGCCTGTCTTGCCAGGATCTGAGTGCTATGTAAGTGTTTTCATCTTTAACCCTGTTTTATTTTAACTGCATTGTACATACTGGTATTGTCTCAGCTTGTTACATCTTTTTATACTGTATAAACACTGCCTGCATTTTAGGAATAAACATATAAAATTATTAGTTTGTTTCTCCTGCTCTATAAACGAATAAGCACGTGCCTGAAGTACTACACTACTGATTTGGGTTTGCTATGGACCCTTTTAATTAATTCTTGATTAAGAAAATCATAGCTGGTGGCAGCTAAAAAGAAGGGGTGTAAAGTGTTGACCTATGGGGTGGCGTTGGCAGTGACTGAGCGGGTTTTATAAGTGTATTGCCTGGCTGTGGCCCGGAGTAATTATAATTCCCTCACTGCAGCGTGCCCAATAGCCAGCACACATCCAAGCGGCCCGTCTGGCGACTAATTATCCTAGGTGCAGTTCTCTAACTGACCTGAGGGTAAGGGGGGCGCCAGAGAGCTGCAAGTTCCTAAGTGGAAGTGGGATAATTGTAATCCCTGCGAATTATTCCTGACACATTGGGTCGGATGGCAGCAGCCGTCGTGTGTGTGCCGCGTTTTCGTCACATTTGTGGCAACGGAGGGATCACAAGCCGTGATACCCCGGGCTACCGTGTGGCGGTTCCTGTGCCATTCATCACACCTGGCCTTGTACCTCAGTGGACTGTCAGCTTTCTAATCTTGTTGCTATCTCCTCCTGTGCGTTCCCCAGGTAGGGTAGCTTCCAGACCCTGGAAGCTCTGAAGTCACAGCTGCTCTTATCCCGGCGAGTCAGCAAAAGTGTGAGACTCTGTAATTTTACACCATCTTGGGTATTTTGCTGGGATTTTTCTATATGTTATTTGCCTGTTTTGTGGTTCAATAAAGTATTCCCACACTGTTTTACCTTCACCCTGTGTAGTCTGAGTAGTATTATGCCCACAGTCAAAGGAGAGCGGGTGTTCGGTGGGATGATCCTTGGTCGATGTACTTACGGCTAGCTGACTAGAGCACCCACTGACCCCTGTGTCTCCAAATTTGGTATCACGGTAATAGCACTTACTCGAAGAATAAAGTAGCCCGATCACTTATAACAAACGATGAACAGCATAAAAAAATAAATAATACCAATTCTTCACATTCTGTTGATTTGTTCATTCTGCCTCCCAAAGATTGCAGTAAGGCTTGGCTAATATTTATTCTGCACTCTATGCTGAGCACTTACACTGGGGTTTCCGTGTAAATCTCTGAAATACACAGTTCAGATGGAACCTCTCGTGGAAGATTCCCTATAATGACAGATGGAGTCACTGTGGATGCCGTGTGGTTTCCTATGATCCGGTGTTGTCTATCTTTTTAAGCATGCATAAAAACACAGTCAACCACAGTTTTGTGCACCTCTGAAAAGAAGGACATCGCCAAATGGAGTCCAGAGTAACTGCTGCTGCATTATAGTGAATAACTTGGAGGTCTCATCTGAATCCTGTCACTAAGCGTTTAAGATGTAAACCCCAATGTAACTGCTCAGCGTAGAGCGCTGGATAAATGTGATCCCAAATATTATGGAAAATGTTCCCTTTAAAAGCTTCAAATCAATCCACAAAAAAGCAAGTCCCCACTCAGTTCCATCACCTGTCAATGGAAATATAGGTGGCTTCCACGTTCGCCTCCCGAAAGAAAGTCAGCAAATTCTGCGCTCCCAAATCCAAATGCCCCCTCCTTTCTATCACCGCAGTGTGCCTAAACCAGATTTAGCGTCCACATGTCTGGCATTTCTGTAGTAATGACAGCCCACCTAATTTACAGTTGTGTGTCTACAGAAGCATGAGCTGGGCACTACCATATACTGGTAACTGCAACGTACAGGGCACTACAATAGCAGTTTGCAATTTTCACTAAGCAACATCCACTGCTGCTTGTTTCTGGAAAATACCCATGGAGTCAAAATTGTCACTATTCCTGTAGATAAATTCCAGAAGGGGTATAATTACCAAAATGGGGTTACTTGAGGGGGATTCTGCTATTCTAGCACTTAGTGGCTCTGTATATGGAGTCTGCAAACCATTCTCAAAAAATCTGCACTCCAAGAGGAAAATAGCACTCAGGCCCTCCTGAGTCTCGCCGTATGGCTAAGCAATAATAAAACATTTTATTGGTAAAAATTTAATTATTTTTCCTTCACTGTCCAATGGTACAACATTTTTTGACACACCTATGGTGTCAATATGATCACTGCACCCATAGATCAATTCATTGAGTGGTGTGTCACAATGGTGGTGTGTCAAATGGGGTCACTTATGGGGGGTTCTGCAATTCTGGCACTTCAGGGGCTCTCCCAATCTGATATGCACCCTCAAATCACTCCAGCTAAATCTGAATTCCAATATGGTGCTTCTTCCTTTTTGAGCTTTGCAGTGTGCCTAAAAGTAGTTTTTCGACACATATGGGGTATTGGTGTACTCAGGAGAAATTGCACAACAAATTTTGGAATTCATTTTCCCCTGTTAACCTAGTGAAAATAAAAAATTTGGGGCTAAAAACATTTTTGTGGGAAAAATGTGATTTTTCTATTTTCATGGTTCAACATTATAAACTTCTGTGAAGCACCTGTGGGTTCAAGGTACTCAAACATCTACAGTCATGGCCAAAAGTTTTGAGAATGAGACAAATATTATATTTTCACATGATCTGCTGCCCTCTGGTTTTTATGTGTGTTTGACAGATGTTTTTATCACAGACAGAAATATAATTGCAAACATATGAGTAAAAAAAGCTTATATTGACAGAATGAGTTAATGCAGCAAGTCAATATTTGCAGTGTTGACCCTTCTTCAGGACCTCTGCAATTCTCCCTGGCATGCTCTCAATCAACTTCTGGACCAAATCCTGAATGATAGCAGTCCATTCTTGCACAATCAATGCTTTCATTTTGTCAGAATTTTTAGGTTTTTGTTTGTCCACCCGTCTCTTGATGATTGACCACAAGTTCTCAATGGGATTAAGATCTGGGAAGTTTCCAGGCCATGGACCCAAAATCTCTGTTTTGTTCCCTGAGCCATTTAATTATCACCTTTGCTTTATGGCAAGGTGCTCCATCATGCTGGAAAAGGCATTGTTGATCGCCAAACTGGTCTTGGAGGGTTGGGAGAAGTTGCTCTTGGAGGACATTCTGGTACCATTCTTTATTCATGGCTGTGTTTTTAGGCAAGACTGTGAGAGATCCGATTCCCTTGGCTGAGAAGCAACCCCACATATGAATGGTTTCAGGATGCTTAACAGTTGGCATGAGACAAGACTGGTGGTAGCGCTCACCTTGTCTTCTCCGAATGAGGCGTTTTCCTGATGTCCCAGACAATCGAAAAGGGGATTCATCAGAGAAAATAACTTTACCCCAGTCCTCAGCAGTCCACTGCCTGTACCTTTTGCAGAATATCAGTCTGTCCATGATGTTTTTCTGGAGAGAAGTGGCTTATTTGCTGCCCTCCTTGAGACCAGGCCTTGCTCCAAGAATCTCCGCCTCAGTGCGTGCAGATGCTCTCACACCTGCCTGCTGCTATTCCTGAGCAAGCTCTGCACTGCTGGTAGCCCGATCTCGCAGCTGAAACACTTTTAAGAGACGGTCCTGGCACTTGCTGGTCTTTCTTGGGCGCCCTGAAGCCTTTTTGGCAACAATGGAACCTCTCTCCTTGAAGTTCTTGATGATGCGATAGATTGTTGACTGAGGTGCAATCTTTCTAGCTGCGATACTCTTCCCTGTTAGGCCATTTTTGTGCATTGCAATGATGACTGCACGTGTTTCTTTAGAGATAACCATGGTTAACAGAAGAGAAACAATGATGCCAAGCACCAGCCTCCTTTTAAAGTGTCCAGTGGTGTCATTCTTACTTAATCATGACAGATTGATCTCCAGCCATGTCCTCATCAACAGCCACACTTGTGTTAATGGAGCAATCACTGAAAAGAGGTTAGCTGGTCCTTTTAAAGCAGGGCTGCAATGATGTTGAAATGTGTTTTGGGGGATAAAGTTCATTTTCTAGCCAAATATTGACTTTGCAAGTAATTGCTGTTAAGCTGATCACTCTTTATAACATTCTGGAGTGTATGCAAATTGCCATTAGAAAAAGCGAAGCAGTAGACTTTGTAAAAATTAATATTTGTGTCGTTCTCAAAACTTTTGTCCATGACTGTAGGTAAATTCCTTGATAGGTCTATTTTCCAAAATGGGGGCACTTGTGGGGGATTTCCACTGTTTAGGCACATCAGGGGCTCTCCAAACGCAACATGACACTTGCACAACATTCCATCAAAATCTGGTTCCCAAACATCACTCCAACTTTTCTGAGGCCTGTCATTCGCCCAAACAGTAGCTTCCCCCCACATATGGGGTATCTGCATACTCATGAGAAATTGTGCAACAAATTTTGGGGTTCATTTTTACTGCTACCTTTGTGAAAATAAATAAAAATTGGGTCTAAAGTACAATTTTTGTGAAAAGAAAGTTAAATGTTCATTTTTTTCCATCCACATTTTCATTAATTTCTGTGAAGAAACTGAAGGGTTAATAAACTTCTCTTATGTGATTTTGCACACCTTTGAAAATTGCAAATTTTTTCAAATTTTCGCCAAATTTATAATGTTTTCACAAATGTAAGTCATATCAAAATTTTTTACCATTGTCATAAAGTACAATATGTCACGAGAAAACATTCTCAGAATCAGTGGAATCCGTTGAAACATTCCAGAGTTATAACCACATAAAGTGACAGTGGTCAGAATTGTAAAATTTGGCCTGGTCAGGAAGGTGAAAACAGGCTTCGGGGTGAAGTGGTTCAATAGACCAATCCAAGTAATCCTGGAAAAATGAGCCCATAGTCCGGACTATAAAAGCTGGGTTTTTCACGAACACCACTCAATCATAACACGTGTTCCTTGGATGCGACCACAAAGGGTGACTCCACTTCCCACTCACTCGTCCACTCATCTATCGCAACGGGCCAACAATGAGCTAAGTGCACCCCAGAGATGGTCCACACAGCCACGTCACACTTTACGCTGCTGAATCGGTGTGACACATACTGCTGTGTACCAATTGTAGTGTGAGTACTAACATGTGGTTGTATTGTGTTTTTTTTCATGTAATGTAAAATGCATAGAATGTTATAGGTACTGATGTTGCTGTGTGAGTCATGGGCGTACCCACCGTGGGGCGGAGGGGGGCAGCTGCTCCCCCTAGAAGCAGGGGAGCACAATGAAAGAACCTGGAGAGCGGACGGCCAGGAGGCCACACACAGCTGACAGGGGGCGGGCGGGACTCACTGCAGAGCAGGCTGAGACCCGTTGCGTTGTTATGGCACCCGGCTGCACGCTGGGATTGGACCCAGCCGGGGTTCAGACAGAGTTCAGAGGTGTGTCATGTACAGCGTGCAACGTAAGCACGCCTCTGAACACTGTCTGGCCGCGGAACTATATTGATGAGGAAGGCCTTGTGGCCTTCCATATGCAGTACAGACGACGTGATCGTCATCACGCCGCCTGCGCGCCCTGATGACGTCATGCTGTCTGTGCCAGGAGACGACTGAGTCGAGCACGCGCTTCTTCAGAGCTGCGGGGGACATAGGTGAGTACTGAATTTTTTTTTTTTTTTAACGCCGGGCTCGGCCTATTGGGGACTATGCTGCATATGAGGGATTATGCTGCCTATGGGGGACTATTCTGCTTATGAGGGATTAGGCTGCCTATTGGGGACTACTATGTTGCCTATTGGGGACTACTATGCTGCCTATGGGGGATTATGCTGCCTATGGGGGACTATGCTGCTTATGAGGGATTATGCTGCCTATGAGGGACTATGCTGCTTATGAGGGATTATGCTGCCTATGGGGGACTATGCTGCTTATTGGGGACTACTATGCTGCCTATGGGGGACTATGCTGCTTATTGGGGGACTATGCTACCTATGGGGGACTATGCTGCCTATGGGGGACTATGCTGCCTATGGGGGAATTATGCTGCCTATGGGGGACTATGCTGCCAATGGGGGATTATGCTGCCTACTGTTACACTCGGTCCCAGCGCTGGCTCTGCACTCCGTTCTGCTCACTCACCTGTTCCTCTAGCTGTCCCTCTGCAGCAGTCTGCGCGCGGGCTGGGGGCTCCTGTCCCATCTGCTCCTCGGCTTCCTGTGTCCTCCTCCACTTCCTGGCATGCTGCTGACAGGCCTCCAGATAGACTGCTTAGGACGCGAGGCCGCGCCCACCGTCTCTCTTAAAGGGGCAGCGTGCATTTTTTGAAATAGCTAATTAACCAATGGCTGCACACTCAGTATTATATCTGGTCACTCCACCATTAGGGGAGTGCCGGAGAAACGTGTTCTATCATTGCTACATCCGGTTCTGTTCCTGATCTGTCTGCGCTGCGTCTGCAGTCTCTGTGCTTCGCTTACACTGTTTGTCTCCTCAGATCATTGCTAACCTGTATCTGGCTAACCTGGACAATCTCGGCTATTACTGGCGCAAGTGTCATCCCGTTCCGCCGTCAGCCATCCGTACCTGTGGACCGTGACAAGGTCACTGGAGCCAGCCTACTACCATCCGTTCTGGATCAGGACCTTACCCTTCTCCGTCAAGAACCCTCCACGGACTCTGTAAATACCTGTTACCCTTTTGGTCCCTCTGGGACAGCTGCCACGTGTCCGGGGTCTAACTGGAGGTAGCACCTGTGTCCTCCGGGTATTCCATTCTGGTCCTGTTCGAGGGGCCTTACTACGGGTACTCGGGGCTCACTAGTTACGCCCCCTTCGGAGCCCCCCGGACCGCGGTCTCGAGGTTCCACATTAAAAAATAGAAAACGAATGTGAACTTCACCACCTCTGCCTCCGCTTCCATTCGTTACAGATTGCTCCGGCCTAAGCCCGCTGGATCCCAGAGATCTCCGACCACGGATCTGTGCCAGGAGGTGACCCGTTTGGGAGTTCAACAGGACAATATCACGACTTATCTACGCAGCTTGTCTACCCGCATGGATTCCTTGGGGTCCTCGTCTGCACCTGACTCTTCTATCAATAATCAGGTACCAGTTCCCATGGCAAGTCAAGGTCCCGTCTGGCGGCTCCTACCCGTTTCCAGGGTGACCCTACTCTGTGTTGGGGTTTCCTCAATCAGTGCACTCTACACTTCGAAATCTTGGGGCATATGTTTGCTTCTGACTGAGTCAAGGTGGGCTTCATCATGTCACACCTGGGAGGAGAGGCCCTCGCCTGGCTAAACCCGCTATGGGAGAGAGGGGATCCGCTGGTTAACGATCTTCAATCTTTCCTAGAGGCTTTTCGCAGGACTTTCGATGAACCTGGTCGCGCCACTTCGACTGCCTCAGCTCTGCTCCGCCTGCGCCAAGGTACTCTCACGGTAGCTCAGTATGCTGTTAAATTCCGCACCCTCTCGTCTGAATTATCGTGGAACAATGAGGCCCTGGTTGCTAACTTCTGGGAAGGCCTATCCGGAAGAATCAAGGATGAGCTGGCGGGACGGGACAGACCTACCCTCTTGGAAGAGCTAATATCCTTGGCAACCCGAATTGACCTGCGTTTTCAGGAGCGCTCCATGGAGATCAAGAGGGACAAAAGGTCCTATCACCTGGACTCTAGTTTGTACAAAACAGGTACTTCGCCCTCCGCCTCCGAGGCCATGGAGGTGGACCATGTAAGTTTGGCCACCCACCGCCGGGAGGCACGTCGCAAGGAGGGAAGTTGTTACTACTGCGGTAGTTCTGAACATTTGATCCATTTCTGTCCTAAAAAGTCGGGAAACTCCAGTGCCTAGGTCCGGTAGGAGGGGCCAACCTAGGTAGAGAACAGTCCTCTCGATCTTTAAACATCTCAGTCTCCGTGTCCTATGGAGCAATAAAATTCTCCGAACATTGTCTACTGGATTCTGGAGCTGCAGGGAACTTCATCCAGCAGGCGGTTGTGGATCATTACCGCTTACCAGTCCAGCGTCAACCTGATCCGAGTCAGAGAGGGGGACGAATGGAAAACAGCCTTCAACACCCGTGACGGCCACTATGAATACCTGGTAATGCCATTCGGCCTAAGAAATGCACCTGCGGTCTTTCAGGAATTTGTTAATGACATTTTCAGGGACTTGCTCTATACTTGTGTCGTGGTTTACCTGGACGATATTTTGATTTTTTTCTGCTGACTTGACGTCACACCGGAGGCAAGTACGCCTGGTCTTACAAAGACTGAGAGAGAACAGGCTATATGCCAAATATGAGAAATGCCTCTTTGAGCAGTCTTCTTTGCCTTTCCTTGGGTACATTGTATCTTCCACAGGATTAAAGATGGATCCGGAGAAGTTGTCTGCAGTTCTCAACTGGCCTCGTCCGTCTGGGCTAAAAGCCATACAAAGGTTCCTCGGGTTCACCAATTACTACCGGCAATTTATTCCACACTTTTCCACCCGAGTGGCTCCAATCACAGCCTTAACCCGGAAAGGTGTAAACTCTAAGGAATGGTCCTCCGAGGCAGAAGAGGCCTTTGTTTCTCTCAAAAAAGCCTTCGCTTCCGCACCCATTCTCCATCGTCCTAATTCAAGTGAGCAATTTTTTCTTGAGGTTGACGCTTCTTCCATAGGTGCAGGAGCAGTTCTGACCCAGAAGTCGTCTACCGGGCGGATGATCTTGTGTGTTTTTTTTTCCAAGGTTTTTTCTCTTGCAGAAAGGAACTACTCTGTCGGTGATCGCGAACTGTTGGCCATCAAATTGGCTCTACAAGAATGGAGACATCTTCTTGAAGGAGCTCATCACCAGGTAATCATATTCACCGACCATAAAAACCTTGCCTATCTCCAATCTGCTTTAAGACTGAATCCCCGTCAGGCCCGTTGGGCATTATTTTTTGCCCGTTTCAATTTTGTACTTCATTTCCGTCCAGCTGACAAGAACATCAAGGCAGACGCACTCTCTAGAGCCTTCTTGCCTCCTGAACTGGAGGAAGAACCTCAGCACATTATTGAACCTTCTAAGTTAGTCTCTGTTGCCTCCACTGATCTGGCCCTGCTTCCTCCTGGGAAGACTTTCGTGTCCGCTTCTGATCGTAGTCGTATTCTGCGCTGGGGTCATTCTTCTAAGTTGGCTGGCCATGCTGGTCAGAGAAAGACGCAGCAACTCATCTCCCGTTATTACTGGTGGCCTACCATGGGCAAGGATATCCAGGAGTTCGTCGCAGCCTGTCCTTCATGTGCCCGTAACAAAACTGTTAAACATCTACCAGCCGGCAGGCTTCTGCCTCTTCCGATTCCGTCCGCTCCCTGGCAGCACATCGCGATGGATTTCATCACGGATCTTCCCATTTCTTCTGGCTGCTCAGTGGTATGGGTTGTGGTGGACCGCTTCTCTAAAATGGCCCACTTCGTTCCTCTATCTGGCCTCCCGTCTGCTCCAGAACTGGCCGCTCACTTCATTCAGCACATCTTCCGTCTACATGGATTTCCTCTCCACATCGTGTCCGACAGGGGCGTCCAGTTCACCTCTAAGTTCTGGAGATGACTCTGTAAAATGGTAAAAATTGAACTAGATTTTTCTTCTGCATATCATCCCCAGTCTAATGGGCAAGTGGAGAGGATCAATCAAATCCTGGCTGGATACCTTCGTCACTTCGTCAACGCTCATCATAATGACTGGGTAGAATTACTGCCCTGGGCGGAATCCTCCTACAACAACCAAGTAAGTGAATCTTCTGGAAAGTCTCCCTTTCAGATTGTGTTTGGACTGCAACCCGGAATTCCTCTTCCTGTCTTGGGATTGTCTGATGTTCCGGCAGTCGATACCTTGTCTAAGAATTTCTCGGACATTTGGAGAGAGACCAGGTCGGCTTTGGAGAAAGCTTCTCAACGTATGAAAACGCATGCGGACAAAAGACGTTTGGAGGCTCCCATCTTTTGTCCAGGAGACAAGGTATGGCTCTCCTCCAAGTATATCCGTCTGAAGTTACCATCGTACAAATTGGGTCCCCGTTTCATTGGTCCCTTTGAAGTCTTGAGACAAATCAACCCGGTCTCTTATAAACTGAAATTGCCTAATTCTCTACGAGTACCTAACTCCTTTCATATTTCCCTCCTCAAACCAGTAGTGTTGAGCTCCTTCTTTAAGGACCCGGGTACCACTCCTGATCCGGTCTCTGAGGATGATGTTTTTGAGGTAAAACATATCTTGGCCTCTAAGAGAGTAAGAGGTAGGATCTATTACCTGGTGTACTGGAAGGGTTTTGGTCCTGAGGAGAGGTCTTGGGAGCCTAAAGAGAACATCCAGGCCCCTCTTCTTCTTAAAAGATTTCACGCAGGCTTGAAAAAGAGGGGGAGTAAAGAGGGGGATACTGTTACACTCGGTCCCAGCGCTGGCTCTGCACTCCGTTCTGCTCACTCACCTGTTCCTCTAGCTGTCCCTCTGCAGTAGTCTGCGCGCGGGCTGGGGGCTCCTGTCCCATTCTTCTCGGCGTCCTGTGTCCTCCTCCACTTCCTGGCACGCTGCTGGCAGGCCTCCAGATAGACTGCTTAGGACGCGAGGCCGCGCCCACCGTCTCTCTTAAAGGGGCAGCGTGCATTTTTTGAAATAGCTAATTAACCAATGGCTGCGCACTCAGTACTATATCTGGTCACTCCACCATTAGGGGAGTGCCGGAGCAACGTGTTCTATCATTGCTACATCCGGTTCTGTTCCTGATCTGTCTTGCGCTGCGTCTGCAGTCTCTGTGCTTCGCTTACACTGTTTGTCTCCTCAGATCATTGCTAACCTGTATCTGGCTAACCTGGACCATCTCGGCTATTACTGGTGCAAGTGTCATCCCGTTCCGCCGTCAGCCATCCGTACCCGTGGACCGTGACAAGGTCACTGGAGCCAGCCTACTACCATCCGTTCTGGATCAGGACCTTACCCTTCTCCGTCAAGAACCCTCCACGGACTCTGTAAATACCTGTTACCCTTTTGGTCCCTCTGGGACAGCTGCCACGTGTCCGGGGTCTAACTGGAGGTAGCACCTGTGTCCTCCGGGTATTCCATTCTGGTCCTGTTCGAGGGGCCTTACTACGGGTACTCGGGGCTCACTAGTTACGCCCCCTTCGGAGCCCCCCGGACCGCGGTCTCGAGGTTCCACATTAAAAAATAAAAACGAATGTGAACTTCACCACCTCTGCCTCCGCTTCCATTCGTTACACCTATGGGGGACTATGCTGCATATGAGGGATTATGCTGCCTATGGGGGACTATTCTGCTTATGAGGGCTAAAGCTGCCTATGGGGGACTATACTGCCTATTGGGGACTACTATGCTGCCTATGGGGGACTATGCTGCTTATTGAGGACTATACTGCCTATGGGGGATTATGCTGTCTATGGGGGATTATGCTGCGTAAAATTAATAATTTTGTAAGAATTTTTGGGGGCTTATGTCGCCATTTTCTAAGACCCGTAGCAATTTAATTTTTGTGCTTTAGGGATGGGCGAGGGCTTATTTTTTAATAGCCGAACCAATGTTTTTATTGATACCATTTTTGGGTACATACAATGTTTTTATCACCTCTTGAAATGTTGTGATGGCCAAAAAAAACGTAAGTCTGGCTTAATTTTTTTTCTAGTTATGCCGTTTACGGATCGGATTAATTTACTTTATTTATTTTGATAGATTGGATGTTTCTGAACTCAGCGATACCAACTATGTGTATTTGTAATTGTTTTTTTTTCAATGGGGCAATTGAACTTGTGGTTTTTTTTTTTTTTTCAAAACCTTTTTTTCACACTTTTTACTCATTTCAGTAGTCAAGGGAACTTGAGGCTGCGATCATCTGATCACTTATTTTATACATAGAAGTAATGACGATCTGTAAACGCCGGCCACGGGCTTGCGAGCCCACATCAAAGGCAGGAACACGACCTTTGACGTAAATATACCTCAAAGGTCGTGAAGGGTTTAATATTGAATGCTGTGATTTTAGTATGTAATTTTCAAGTACTATCCAGGTCCTTCTCTACAAATGACTCCTATTTTATCTTCCCTGAACATTCAATGACTGCACATTATTACAACCAGATCCTCATCTATAAGTTATTTTTCAACATGGGACTCAGTAGTTTTATTGTTTTAATAGAATTAATAAGTTTATGTCACGCTGTCTAATAATATGTATACAATGTCAGTAAACTATTAATACAGGAACAACACTCTATACAACAACTAGTATAGCAACATCAGCATGTAAGTATAGAATAGATTTACCTGACACGATATCTGCTGAACTCAGGGTTAATCTTGAGGACTTGATGAGCTGAAACAGGAAAGAGGTGGACCGGGATCTAACCTGACCCTAAACTAGGGTCCTAACTAATCCCTCACCTTGGAGGTACTGATAATGGTTCAGAGGTCCAAGTCTCCAACCTAACCCTGTCTCCTATCAGACCCTGAACCCTGTAATCAGTCCTAAGAAGGATCCTGACTACCACCAAAGGGATATGGGCTGATCTTAGCTAAATACACAGATTAGACATATAAGACAGACAGGATAACACTCGCTTGCATACACACTCAAACACCAAAGGAACATAAATGGTCTGGGAAATAAACTCTAACCAAGTTGAGCTTAGAACAACTAAGGAGCTCACAACTAAAGTCTATATAGATTCATTCCTATCTGTGGTCTGCATGAAGGTTTCACTGGCAACTCCCCAAGCAGACAACCAGAAATTTAAAGGAGACCAATCAACAAATAATCAATTGCAGCTGGGAGAAACTGCACCCAGTCCCAGCACCGAGCACAGACAGAATTAACTCCCTAGCTGCCAAACACAAAGAAACAGCAGCTCAGCTGTGAGAAGTCAAAATGTGCAACCGCGACGATCTTCGTGGCAATGCACACATGACAGTACCCCCCTTCTACGAGGGGCCTCCGGACCCTCAGGGCCAGGCCTGCCCGAGTGAGTTCTGTGGAAGGTCCGAACCAAACGATCTGCGTTAACATCAGACGCAGGGACCCACGTCCTCTCCTCTGGACCATACCCCTTCCAATGCACCAAGTACTGAAGGGACCGGCGATTCAGACGTGAGTCAATGATCTTTGATACTTGAAATTCCAAGTTACCATTGACCAACACAGGAGGAGGAGGTAGAGGTGACGGTATGACTGGTGCCACATACCTTTTAAGTAATGACTTGTGGAACACATTATGAATTTTAAACGTAGGAGGGAGGTCCAGACGAAATGCCACAGGATTAATTATGGAACTGATCCTGTACGGCCCGATGAATCTGGGACCCAGTTTCCAGGAGGGCACTTTAAGTTTTATATTCCTGGTAGACAACCATACCAGATCGTTCACATTCAGATCTGGACCAGAAACTCTCCTCCTATCAGCCATACGTTTGTAACGGTTCCCCATCGCACTCAGATTATTCAATACACCTCTCCACACAGAAGCAAGTGACGACGAGAAACGCTCCTCCTCAGGAACCCCAGAAGGGCCCCCCCCATTGAAAGTACAAAACTGGGGATGAAAACCATATGCCCCAAAAAACAGGGACTTACCAGTGGACTCGCTCCGCCTGTTGTTAAGAGCGAACTCTGCCAGAGGCAAGAAAGAAGACCAGTCCTCTTGGTTCTCTGAGACAAAACACCGGAGATATGTCTCTAAGCTCTGATTCAGACGCTCTGTCTGACCATTGGTCTGCGGATGAAAAGCCGAGGAAAATGACAATTGCATCTCCCGACGTAAACAAAATGCCCTCCAAAATTTGGACACAAACTGAGACCCCCTATCTGACACCACATCAGAAGGCAACCCATGAAGTCTAACGATCTCCCTAATGAACACCTGCGCTAGAGTTTTAGCATTAGGGAGTGCAGGAAGAGCAACGAAATGTGCCATCTTACTGAACCTGTCAACAACCACCAGTATGACAGTATTCCCTGACGACGGAGGAAGGTCCGTAATGAAGTCCATAGATAAATGAGTCCATGGACGCTCCGGAAGTTTCAAGGGTAAAAGGGTCCCAGACGGACGGGTATGAGGGGTTTTAGAGCGAGCACACACCCCACATGACGCGACAAAAGTTATAACATCTTTATTAGCATTAGGCCACCAAAACCGGCGAGAAAGGAGATCTAAAGTAGCCTTACTCCCTGGATGTCCTGCTAGAGCAGAATTATGATGTGCCTCAATAACCTTTTGTCTCAACAGATTTGGGACAAACAGTCTCCCTGGAGGTCCTGCAGGGGCGTCCCCTGAGCCTCTAACACCTCCTCCTCAAGCTCAGAAAATACAGCCGACACTACCACCCCCTCCTGAAGGATAGGACTCGGGTCATCCGTTTTCCCGGCCCCTGGGAAACTGCGAGACAAGGCATCAGCCTTTACATTCTTAGACCCGGGCGATAAGTGACGACAAAATTAAACCTGGTAAAAAACAACGACCATCGAGCTTGTCTGGAATTCAGACGCTTAGCGGATTCCAAATACAACAGGTTCTTGTGATCAGTAATAACGGTAACCGGGTGGACTGCCCCTCCAAAAAGTGACGCCATTCTTCAAAAGCTAACTTAATGGCCAAAAGTTCCCTATTGCCGATATCATAATTCCTTTCGGCGGACGACAATTTCTTAGAAAAGAAAGCGCACGGATGCCATTTACCAGGGGACGGACCCTGGGACAATATAGCACCCACCCCTACGTCAGACGCATCCACCTCCACAATGAACGGCTGAGATGCATCTGGTTGGATGAGAACGGGTGCCGAAGCAAAACATTTCTTCAAAGAGGAAAAGGCTTGGCAAGCTTTGTCCGACCATTTAGAAAATCCGTCCCTTTTCTTGTCATGTCAGTGAGAGGTTTGACGACAGATGAGAAATTACAAATAAATTTCCAGTAGTAGTTAGCAAACCCCAAAAAACGCTGCAGAGCCTTAAGATCCCCTGGCTGATCCCATTCAAGCACTGCTCTCACCTTTTCAGGGTCCATACGGAAACCGGAGGCTGACACCAAAAAACCCAAAAACTGAAGTTCCTGTACGGCAAATACACACTTCTCCAGTTTGGCGTATAATTTATTGTCTCGCAAGATCTGCAACACCTGTCTCACATGCTCCTGATGAGACACAAGATCTGGCGAGTAAATTAAAATGTCGTCCAAATATACAACCACAAACAGCCCCACAAGGTGACGAAAAATGTCATTAACAAAATGTTGGAATACTGCTGGTGCAGTAGTCAGACCAAAAGGCATGACAAGGTTCTCATAATGTCCCTCCGGCGTGTTAAACGCCGTTTTCCACTCATCCCCCTCTTTTATCCTAATCAGATTATACGCCCCCCTGAGATCCAATTTAGAAAACCATTTGGCGCCAACAATTTGATTGAAGAGATCAGGAATAAGAGGGAGTGGATACGGATCTCGAACAGTAATCCGATTAAGTTCGCGGAAATCCAAGCAAGGGCGTAGGCCTCCATCTTTCTTCTTCACAAAGAAGAACCCCGCGGCTACTGGGGAAGATGAAGGTCTAATATGCCCTTTGGCCAGACTTTCAGAAATATAATCTTTCATAGCCTGCCTCTCAGGACCAGAAAGATTATACAACCTAGCTTTAGGCAACTTAGCATCAGGAAGGAGATTAATAGAGCAGTCATACACGCGATGAGGAGGCAACTCCTGACACCCCTCCTCAGAGAAAACATCCCCAAAATCCTCCAAAAAAGGAGGCAATGTACTAGGCACGACCGCACTGATGACTGTGTTCATGCAGTTGCTTTTGCAAAACTCACCCCATTGGCTTATTTCTCTGGACTGCCAATTAATCACAGGGTTATGTTTAACCAACCAAGGAAGTCCCAACACAATGGGAGTAGGTAGACCCTCCAACACATAACAAGATAATTGTTCCCTATGTATTGCCCCTACCCGAAGGTCAATGTTATGAACCTCATGAACAAAGCTACCTTGGCCGAGAGGCCTGGCGTCAATGGAGAATATAGGGATCGGTTTGACCAATACACTCAGATGCATACCTTGAGCCTGAGCAAACTGAGCGTCAACCAGATTAGCCACGGAACCACTATCAAGAAGAACAGACAATCTCTCCACTCTCGTACCAACTACCACCTCCACTGGTACAAGGAACTGAGAAGAACTGGCGGATGAAATACATACTCCCAGGTTGTCGTCCACCACACAACCTGGGATTAACAGTTTTCCGGCAACTTTTGGCTCAACAAGGCACGGGATGGACATTCTCCAACAAAATGTCCCTCTTTCCCGCAGAAAAAACATCTTCTAGTCCTGCGGCGTACCGCCAATCCCCTCCTACGAAATGATGTCCCTCCCAACTGCATAGGCTCATCCGAACAGACAAGGGGAACCTCAACATAAGGGACTTTAGTGGTAGGTGGAGAAACAACAGGGAGTGGGGTTACCTCACCCCTCTCCCGAAGCCGTCTATCAGTACGGATAGCTAAGGCCATAGCAGCCTCCAGAGAAGGAGGAGACGCATACTGAGCCAAAACGTCTTTTAATTTATCAGAAAGCCCATGACAAAACTGGCTCCTAAGAGCTGGGTCATTCCACTGAGTATCTGTGGCCCATCTACGAAACTCAGAAGCAAATTCCTCTGCTGGACGATCTCCCTGCTGTATCTTACGTAATTTTGTCTCAGCAAGAGAGACTCGATCTGGGTCATCATATACCAATCCCAGGGCAGTAAAAAATTGATCTACAGACAGTAGAGCCGGGGATCCCGGAGGAAGGGAAAATGCCCAGGATTGAGGGTCCCCTTGCAGAAGTGAGATAACAATTCCCACTCTCTGCTCCTCACTCCCTGATGATCGAGGCCGAAGCCGAAAATACAATTTACATGCCTCCCGGAAGGTGAAAAATTTGTCTCGCCCACCAGTGAACCTGTCGGGAGAGCAACCTTAGGTTCAACTCTGGTTTGCTCCAGGGGAGACAAAACTTTGGACTTAATGTCCGTCAGCTCCATGGATAATCCCTGCAACTGCAGAGCCAGCTGGGCTACTGGATCCATGGTAACTGGAGATAATTTTTATGGCCAGTGAAAATGTCACGCTGTCTAATAATATGTATACAATGTCAGTAAACTATTAATACAGGAACAACACTCTATATAACAACTAGTATAGCAACATCAGCATGTAAGTATAGAATAGATTTACCTGACACGATATCTGCTGAACTCAGGGTTAATCTTGAGGACTTGATGAGCTGAAACAGGAAAGAGGTGGACCGGGATCTAACCTGACCCTAAACTGGGGTCCTAACTAATCCCTCACCTTGGAGGTACTGATAATGGTTCAGAGGTCCAAGTCTCCAACCTAACCCTGTCTCCTATCAGACCCTGAACCCTGTAATCAGTCCTAAGAAGGATCCTGACTACCACCAAAGGGATATGGGCTGATCTTAGCTAAATACACAGATTAGACATATAAGACAGACAGGATAACACTCGCTTGCATACACACTCAAACACCAAAGGAACATAAATGGTATGGGAAATAAACTCTAACCAAGTTGAGCTTAGAACAACTAAGGAGCTCACAACTAAAGTCTATACAGATTCATTCCTATCTGTGGTCTGCATGAAGGTTTCACTGGCAACTCCCCAAGCAGACAACCAGAAATTTAAAGGAGACCAATCAACAAATAATCAATTGCAGCTGGGAGAAACTGCACCCAGTCCCAGCACCGAGCACAGACAGAATTAACTCCCTAGCTGCCAAACACAAAGAAACAGCAGCTCAGCTGTGAGAAGTCAAAATGTGCAACCGCGACGATCTTCGTGGCAATGCACACATGACAGTTTAATAGTGGACCCAGCACTGACACTTGGGGTCATACCTGGGGCCCATTCATGGCACCAATTTTTTACATAAGCGCTCATTCAGACGTCCATGCAAATAGGCTGGAAATCAGACCGTAATTCACGGACTCTGTAATAATTATAAGGGATAACTCAGGAGTATTTTTGCATGGAACAAGGCAACTACAGGACACAGTTTATAAGTGGCAAAGTCTATATTATATCACACGGCGATTCAAACAGGAGCAGGAAAAAACTCAAGTCCATAAACACTTGGTGTAAATATTAAATGCAGCTTAACAGTCTGTAGGAAACTTCAGAAGGAAATGCAATCAAACGGAAAGTCTGTGATGCACAGTTGTACTTGAGGATACTTGAGTAAAGAGTATGCCACACTAAACAAGGTTGCTAACGAGATCGCTAAAAAACGTCACTATTTAGCAATCTCGTTCGTGACGCTGTTGTGTGTGGCATGTAGCAACGACGTGGCCCCTGCTGTGATCTCGCTGATCGTTCACTAGAGTTCTGGACCGTATTTAGATTGTTGGCGTCCCGCTGGTGACGCTATATCGCTGTGTCTGGCACCTTTTGTGAGCGATGTGCGCTGTTTTTTACATCGCAATGACCGTTAAAGTCGTTAATGAGATCGCTAACCGCTTGTGAGTCGTTAACGAGATCGCTAAGTGTGGCAGCTACTAGCGACATTAAAACGATCACAAAAACGATCGCATTAGTATGCGTCGTTATTGTGATCGTTAGCGGGAGCGTTTAGTGTGGCAGTACCTTTAGTCCTTGCTTAATCCAAACACAGATAAATATACTTGTAAGCCAGTTCACATAATATTTTAACTCATCCAGGAAGGCCTGAGTAAGAAGTCTCAGGTATTGCAGAGCAGCAACAGCTTACATGTCCAAAAAATGCAGATGGGAGCAACACAAGCAGCCAGAAGCAGGAGGAATGCTGAAAACTGGTGTATGCAGCAGAAACTCAGTTATAAAGCAGGAAGACACGGGGCGCATGAGACAAAAGATGCCATCTTGATAAAGGTCAGGAATGTCCAAAAAGTAATCAAAAAAATCTTCAGAGTCCTGACATTACCCTCTGCTTAGAAGCGGCCTCAGGACGATCCTGGACCCGGTTTCTCAGGGAATCTCTAATGAAAACGTGGAATTTTCTGTTGGGCATTGATGTTTTCCACAGGTTCCCTAGAGTCTTCCTCAGGGGGATACCCCTGCTATCTTATCAGATATTGAAGCCGATTCCTGAGAATCCTAGAATCAATAATTTCTTCCAACACAAATTGTTCTTGCCCATCAATCACCATAGGCTGCGGAGGTGGCACAACACATCCCTGGAAGGTGTTAGGAGATTCACACTTTAGTAAGGAAACATGGAAAACTGGGTATATCTTAGTCCAAGGCAGCTTAAGACGGCAGACCACAGAGCTCACAATATCATTGATCTTGAAAAGTCTGATGAATTTCTGTCCAAGTTTCTGTGAAGGAGCATTCAATTTCAGATTTTTAGTGGATAACCACACAGAATCTCCTACCTTGAACATGGGTTCCGGTTTACGGAATCTATCAGCCAATGTCTTGTAACGCTCCTGAGCTGTGGTCAAAGATTCCTTCAGAACCTCCAGATTTTGCCTCATCATAGTCAGCCTTTCCTCTACAGCTGGAAAAGGAGCATTAATCGAAGACCTAGGTAAGAAACTTGGATGGTAACCCAGATTGGCAAAGAAAGGTGCGAACTTAGTGGAGGCACTCTGAGAGTTGATATATGAGAATTCAGCTAACAGGAGAAACTTCAACTTCAACTTCATCCTGGAGATGGCTGATGTAGCATCGTAGATACTGTTCCAAAATTTGGTTGGTACGCTCGGTCTGACCATTTGTCTGGGGGTGAAAAGCGGAAGAAAGACAAACCTTAATATTGAGTGCAGAGCAAAACCCCTTCCAGAATCTTGTGGTGAACTGCACCGTGGAGTCAGAGATGATCTCATCCGGGACCTCATGCAGCCGAAAAACATTCTGTATCACCAAGTTCACTGTATCCTTAGCTGAGGGGAGGCCGGTGCATGGAACAAAATGAGCTGCCTTAGTCAAGCGATCGACCACCACTAGGATCGTATTCATGCTCCCTGATGTAGGTAACTGCACAATGAAGTCCATCAAGATAGACCCCCATGGGCGGGACAAAACAGGTAATGGTTGCAGAAGACCTGTAGGTGACACCATGAGGCGTCTTGTAACGAGCACATGCCTCGCAAGAAAGAACTTAGTCCTTAGTATACTTCAGGCAAGTTAGCCACCAGAAAATTGGCTTAGGAACTCTTGTGTCTTCTATACCCCCTGTGACCAGCCAACGTAGAGTCATGGACCAAATTGAGGATCTGCAAATGGATGTCCTCGGGGACATAGATAAGTCGATCTCTGAACCACATGCCGCCCCTAAGGACCAGATTAATATCAACAGATGGATTGGCCAGTCAAACGCCTCCTTGAACTCCTTCCACAAGTCCTGATCGTGGATAACTCCGATGAAGTTGGCATCAGATAGAATGGTCTTAGATGGGGCTACAGGTACGGAATCCACAGCATGGATTGGGGATAATGAATCGGCCTTCCCATTGCGAGAACCTGGACGGTACGAGATAAAATTAAATTGATTTAAAAATAAACTCCAATCTAGCGGATCTAAGGAACTCCAAATTTCGATGATCAGTCAGCACTATGATCTGTTGTGCGGCTTCTTGCAAATGATGCCTCCATTCCTTGAAAGTTGCAATAATAGTCTCTTGCCGAGTTCGTTTTTAACTGTTGGGTCAATCAGTCCACTGGAACAGGGCCGGCGTCAGCACCCGGCACACCCGGGCCAGTGTCGGGGCCCTGAGCATGCGGGGGCGCCGGCGCTTCCTCTCACAGCCGGCCGCTAAATGACGTCATCATTCAGCGGCCGGCTGTGGCACAGAGCGCGGGGACGCTGAACAGGTAAGACGTCTCTGTGTGTGTGTCTCTGTGTGTGTATGTAGTGCGGTGCTTTGTGTGTGTGTGTGTATGTATGTATGTGAGAGAGTGCTTGTGTGCGGTCTGTGTGTGATGATGGGCAGGCATTGCTGATAATGGGGAGGCATTGATGATGGGGAGATGATGATGGGCAGGCATTGCTGATAATGGGGAGGCATTGATGATGATGGGGAGAAGATGATGATGGGCAGGCATTGCTGATAATGGGGAGGCATTGATGATGGGGAGAAGATGATGATGGGCAGGCATTGCTGATAATGGGGAGGCATTGATGATGGGGAGAAGATGATGATGGGCAGGCATTGCTGATAATGGGGAGGCATTGATGATGGGGAGAAGATGATGATGGGCAGGCATTGCTGATAATGGGGAGGCATTGATGATGGGGAGAAGATGATGATGGGCAGGCATTGCTGATAATGGGGAGGCATTGATGATGGGGAGAAGATGATGATGGGCAGGCATTGCTGATAATGGGGAGGCATTGATGATGGGGAGAAGATGATGATGGGCAGGCATTGCTGATGATGGGGAGGCAATCATGATGATAATGGGGAGTCTTTCCACAGCGCCCTTTCCTGAGCTGTAACAGTGCAGAACGCAGTACAGCGCAGAGGAGAGCTCCATATTTTGTATGGAGCATTATATGGGGACCAGTATCCTGTATGGAGCATTATATGGGGACCAGTATCCTGTATGGAACATTATATGGGGACCAGTATCCTGTATGGAGCATTATATTGGGTCCAGTATTCTGTATGGAGCATTATTTTGGGTCCAGTATTCTGTATGGAGCATTATATGGGGGGTGACATCCTGCATGGGGTATTATATGGGTGATGAGGGGGAGACTGTGGTGCCCATAATATTGTATGGAGGACTGTACTGTCGGTCTGTACTGTGCGTTGTGAGGATTTGGCGGTTTTTGAGCTATTGTACAATTTACAATAGATATCACTCATGTAATGGAAGAAGTGAAGTATTTGGCATTGTACTATACCCATATTTCTCTGCCGTATCTGTGCATCATGAATCGTGGTCTGTGTTAAAGGGGCCCACTGAGGCTCTTTCGCCCGGGGCCCATAAAAACCTGGAGCCGGCCCTGCACTGGAACCTCACCTTTTTGTTGCAATTATGGTTTTCATCCCCATTTTAGTGAATTCTCCAGGATGATGTCTGGAGTAGAGGTGGCCCTACAGATACTTAGCGATGTCTGGAGGGAGATTCAAAGGAATATTGGGGTGGCGCAACTTCGTCAAAAACTAAAGGCTGATAGGAAATGTTTGGCAGATCCCTTCTTCAAGGTAAGTGTTAAAATTTTTGGAAGATACCCAAACCTTAAGTTGAAAGTCCCATCTGCAAAGTTAGGTCCCAACTTTATTGGGAGATTCTGGAGGTAGTCAATCTGGTTGCCTTCCGTGTCTCTAATGTGTTCCATAGATCGGTTAAAAAAATATGTCCCGTCTGTGTTGTCTGTCTCGCCCTCGCCTCCTGGGTATGGGGGCCTTGAAAATAAGTTATGAATCTGTGACATCAGAAGCCCTTAACACTTTAACAGATGATAGCGGGCACAATACTTCTGGTACATTTCTTCTGCTCCATCTTTGGGAGCGTTAAATGCAGCATTTCAATAATATATGTACAATTCAAGAGTGACAGAGTACTTCTCAAGTTTTCTAGCACTATTCCCACCTTTTTTATCCATGCACTGCAATGGGTACTTCGTATTCCTTCCTGGTCAGAATAGGATTTCTCTAAACCTCCAGGACTGGTTCACAAGATGCCTTATGTAGCCCACTCCTTCTAGCTGTCTAGAGGAATTACGTCTCTTTCAGCGGTCTATGCTACAGCCAGTACTCACTGATAGTGAAAGGGACCTTATTACTCCTTCAATCTCTGAACTCTGGACGTTGAGAAATCAGTTATTGTAGAACTTGTTATGGAACTGGAATTTGCTATGCTTAGAACTTTTGTGGCTAAACACACTCTCTCGCTTGTGGCCTTCTCATAACCAGCAATGCTTCTTATATCTTCAGCAACTGCTTAACAATCAGGAACTAGTTTCCTATGTGCCCATGTAACTCCTCCCAACCAGGGCAGGCACTAACCGCTAACTCTGAACAGCAATATATGAAAGACTTCAGAGAGGGTGTTTGGACGACTTTTTCACCTTTACAGAAGCAAATTCAATATCATGTGGTATACTCCTATGCAAAGAAACAGGTCTAATGTTTGTTACACACCTGTAAGTGGTCCACCATTCCACCGAGCTTAAAATGTTATTCAGACATGTGTTGCTTTTAAAGGGACTCTGTCAAGAGGATAAACTCTCCTAAATCTTCTGTGACACGAGTCACTATAGTAAATATAGATATTACTTACTGAAAGTAAAGGGAGGACAAACAAACCGAGACCAGGTCCAGGAAATGGCGCAGTACGACAAAGGGAAGACAGAGACAAAGTCCAATTCACGAGCCGAGGTCAGGAAAGCCAGAGAGACAAAACAGTTAACAAGGAGCAGGCACAAGCAAAGTCAGGTCACAAGCAAAGGGTCTGAGTCTGGGACGAGAATCAAGTCAAGCTGGCTCAGGCACAGAGCACAGAGGGATCAATGTTCCACAGGCAACAGCAAGTGTACGATTGACACAGGGTGGAGAAGCTAGCATGCTTAAGTAGAAGACTAATTAAGGAAACAGAACACAGGTGATGCAGCACAGACCCAGCATAGACTGACAGCCCCAACACAAAGTGACAAAAATACAGAAACAGAGTGGAGATCGTGACATCTTCTATATGGGCAAATAGGTCAGAGAAAGTTGAATAAAATGGAACCTTCATATCTGCGATCCGATGTCTAACTCCTTAGAAATCCAAGTTTTTCTTAATATGTTAATGAGCTGTTTAGATCTATGGGCCGGACTGAGATCTCCCAGAGAATCTGTCTCTAGAGCTTATTTTAAATTAAAGGGGGAGTCACCAATGTAGACAAAGAGAGCAGACTGTCAGTCATTACATGTGTCACACTGGTAACATCCCTTTTCATTTAAAATATTCTCTAGAGGCGGGATACCTATGTCTGGCCCATAGATCTTAACAGATCTCATACAAATCGTCCATAACGCTTCTTTTTTTCATGGTTACATTGCCTATATTAATCTAGGAAACTGAGCTTGTAAACGTTAGTAACTGGTGATGTAAAAAAAATGCACAAAAGATTTTTTTTTTTACAGTATATGCTGGTGTGAACCATGCCTAAAAAGTCATAGGGGAACACAAGAGATGCTGCTAGAGACAAAATACTTGTAAAAACAGGGTTTTCCTGCCGGGCTGAGCGCAGGAGCCAACTGCATTACCAAAGCTTTAAATGGCTGAAATTACGTGACATTTTGAAATCCCTCAGAAATGCAGAACAGGCACAGTTGTTGTGAATGTGCTAGAAATGAATTCTGAGCAGAAGCTCCCTCTGGTGGTTACAAACAGTACTGAACTATCCAATGAAGATTGTGAAGATTGGCGATCAGGTGTTACTGACTGGTCTTATATGAGGGAGGTTCCCTCCCATCAGGGTTGCCGGTGATCAATTGTTCTGGTCTTATGTTTGATTCCTGTTCACTTGGAAGCTTGCTGTTTCGTGCCTGCATCTTCTGCTAACAGATAAGACATTTTCTTCTTTTAGTTTTTTGTGCTTGCTTTTTGCATTTTGTCCTGCACTTCTGTGGGGGTCTGCCGGGTCCCCTCCGGGGGCTTGTGCTCCTCTCAGTTTAGTTCAGCCACTGTTGTTTGTTCATTTGCCTTTTCCAGTTTTTTCAGTGGCTGCTGTTTAGTTTCGTTACACCAGAGAACTAATTTAGGTGGTAGAGGTCGTGTGATCTCAGGTGTTTTTGTAATTAGTAGTGTTGGTACTTTTCAGGGTTTTTTGGGATTGCAGTAAGTGACCTTCCTATCCTTTTCTATTTAGGAAGTTTGGGCCCCAACGTTTGCTCATACTATTTTCTGTCTGTGTCTGTATTTCCTCTTGTCTAACCGCCATTACATGTTTGGGGGCTTTCTATGTTCTATGGGGATCTGCTCCGGGGCAGATAGTTTTCCTCTTTCTGTCTTTAGTTGTAGTTAGCTTCTCAGGCTGTGACGAGGCGTCTAGGACCAACGTAGGTACGCTCCACGGCTGCCTTTAGTTGTGGTGGTTAGTCAGGGTACTGCAATCCCATAGATTCCAACCTCTCTGGTGTATTTCCTTTTTTGCCTGCTCTCCTCAGCTACCAAATCATAACACACAGTCCTCTGTGGCAGGGGGGGCTGTGTTGTGAATGTGCTAGAAATGAATTCTGTGCAGAAGCTCCCTCTGGTGGTTACAAACAGTACTGAACTATCCAATGAAGATTGTGAAGATTGGCGATCAGGTGTTACTGACTGGTCTTATATAAGGGAGGTTCCCTCCCATCAGGGTTGCCGGTGATCAATTGTTCTGGTCTTATCTTTGATTCCTGTTCACTTTGTAGCTTGCTGTTTCGTGCCTGCATTTTCTGCTAACAGATAAGACATTTTCTTCTTTTAGTTTTTTGCGCTTGCTTTTTGCATTTTGTCCTGCACTTCTGTGGGGGTCTGCCGGGTCCCCTCCGGGGGCTTGTGCTCCTCTCAGTTTAGTTCAGCCACTGTTGTTTGTTCATTTGCCTTTTCCAGTTTTTTCAGTGGCTGCTGTTTAGTTTTGTTACACCAGAGAACTAATTTAGGTGGTAGAGGTCGTGTGATCTCAGGTGTTTTTGTAATTAGTAGTGTTGGTACTTTTCAGGGTTTTTTGGGATTGCAGTAAGTGACCTTCCTATCCTTTTCTATTTAGGAAGTTTGGGCCCCAACGTTTGCTCATACTATTTTCTGTCTGTGTCTGTATTTCCTCTTGTCTAACCGCCATTACATGTTTGGGGGCTTTCTATGTTCTTTGGGGATCTGCTCCGGGGCAGATAGTTTTCCTCTTTCTGTCTTTAGTTGTAGTTAGCTTCTCAGGCTGTGACGAGGCGTCTAGGACCAACGTAGGTACGCTCCACGGCTGCCTTTAGTTGTGGTGGTTAGTCAGGGTACTGCAATCCCATAGATTCCAACCTCTCTGGTGTATTTCCTTTTTTTCCTGCTCTCCTCAGCTACCAAATCATAACA
>JARQOD010003440.1:0-64946 GCA_033576555.1 Oophaga sylvatica | reverse complement strand
GAACCCTAACATTACCCCCCCTCCTGGGGCCCCCCCCTTCTCTGGGCCTGCTGCGCTCAAAGGCAGCGATGAGCTGCGAGCGTAACATGCTCGGCAGGCCCCCAAGACCTACCCCAAAGCCCCCCCAGTCCCCAAATAAAACTTTTTGCCCCCCCCACCTTAACCCCACTGGCGTTCACCTCAGGGTCATCCCAATGAACCCATGCCCCGGCAGATACCAGAAAAGGGGACATGGCACGGGTTTGGGGGAAACCGAAAAAGGGTGTGGAGATACCCAGCGTGGTGGAAGAGAAAACGGTATACCACAGGGTTAACCTGCTCGGGGACCTTAAAAGGACCCAGGTAGGGGGGTGCAACTTGTGGACTCAACTCGCAGCCTGATGTTTAGGGGGGAGGCCCACCAAATCCCCAGGAGCAAATGTGGGAGCGGGGCGCCGATGGGCATGGCCGAAGACCTCTCCTCCCTTTGGGGGCCCCCCTTGAAGGCATCCTGCGGGGCGGTCCCAAATGCCCCGTGCCCCACAGCCCAGTCTGCCACCCGGTCGGCGAAGACAGGGTAGGCACTGGACCCGCGGATCTGACCGTAGTTAAAAGGGGATGGGGTTTTCGGGTGGAATCCCACAGCTTGTTTAATGCAAATCAGCCTTGGTACAAGGATGCCCAGTATCCCCCGGCGAACAAAATTTCGTAGTGGGTGCCCAAAAGGGCGGTTGGCCCCTTACCAAACCCCTTCGCTCAGATGGTACGCTGAAAGAGATTTAATCATACTGAGTAACACAAAGCTCTCTCCAGAACCGAGACGCAAAGGGGGACCTGGGCCCCACTGACAATCTTGTCCGGCTCCCCTGTAAAGGGAAGATGTCCTAACAAACAACGCTGCCGAGCCCGTGAGAAGGTAAACCCTGGTTGGCACCGTTTCACCATTTTAGGAAATGGTCGGTGATTACCCAAAAGTGCAACCCCGAGACTTGGGCAAGCCCACCACAAAGTCCATCCCAACCATCTCCCAGGGCCTGTCTGCCACCGGCAAAGGGTAAAGTAACCCAGCTGGCCGTTGTCGTGGAGACTTATTTTTGGCGCAGGAGACACACGCCCGAACATAGTCTCCAACATCACGGACCATATGCGGCCACCAATATGTCCTCGCCAGCAATTCAGATGTCCTCTTTGCCCCAAAGTGTCCACCCACCCTGGACGAATGTGCCCAAGAGAGTACCTCCGGTCGCAAATTAGTAGGCACAAAAGTCTTGCCCGGGGGCACAGACTCTAGCGAAACCGGGGCCACTGTTCTCAGGCTCTCTGTGGGGACGATAAGCCGAGGCTCCTCCACCTCCTCCTCCGAGGACACCACAGAGCGAGAGAGAGCGTCGGCACGAATGTTCTTCTCTCCCGAGAGGAAATGCAGTGTGAAATGAAACCGGGAGAAGAACAAGGACCATCTGGCTTGGCGAGAATTAAGCCGCTGGGCTGTCTGAAGATATACCAGGTTTTTGTGATCCGTAAAGACTTGGAAGGGAAAGCGAGCTCCCTCCAACAGATGTCTCCACTCCGAGAAGGCCAACTTCATTGCTAGCAACTCCCTGTCCCCGATGGAATAATTCCTCTCTGCTGGTGTGAAGGTCTTGGAGAAAAAGAAGCATGGATGCTTCCGACCTTGAGCATCCTTTTGGAAGAGGACTGCTCCAGCACCAATGGACGAGGCATCCACCTCCAATATAAATGGCTTATCAACATCGGGGCGATGTAGGATGGGAGCTCTAGCGAAATGAGACTTAATAGACGTGAAGGCCTTGGAGACCTCTTCAGACCACAATTTGGGATTAGCTCCCTTTTTGGTAAGGGCAACCACGGGAGCTACCAAAGTTGAGAAGTGGGGAATGAACTGACGGTAGTAATTAATGAACCCCATAAAGCGCTGCACCGCCTTTAGAGAGTGGGGTTCTTGCCAGTCCATCACCGCCTGTAGTTTGGCAGGATCCATAGCCAATCCCTGGGCGGAGATGATATAGCCCAGGAAAGGTAAGGACTCCTGCTCAAACACACATTTCTCCAACTTTGCGTAAAGGGAATTTGCCCGTAGGAGGTCGAAGACCCTGCCAACATCCCTCCGGTGGGAGTCAATATCTGGAGAGAAGATGAGTATATCATCCAGATAGACTACGACCGAGGTGGAGAGCATATCCCGGAAGATGTCATTGACAAAGTCTTGGAAAACGGCTGGAGCATTACAGAGCCCAAAGGGCATCACCAGATATTCGTAATGCCCATCCCTGGTATTAAAAGCCGTCTTCCATTCGTCCCCCTCACGGATGCGAATCAGGTTATAAGCACCGCGCAGATCTAGTTTAGTGAATACCCTTGCTCCCCGAAGCCTATCAAATAGCTCAGAGATCAGGGGCAACGGGTACTTGTTTTTAACGGTGATGGCGTTAAGACCCCTGTAATCAATACACGGACGCAATTCTCCGTTTTTCTTCTGCACGAAGAAAAATCCTGCCCCTGCCGGTGACACCGACTTCCTAATAAACCCTCTTGCCAGGTTCTCCTGAATATATTGCGACATGGCCTCTGTCTCAGGAAGAGAGAGGGGATAGACCCTTCCCCGAGGAGGTTCTGCGCCAGGCAAGAGGTCGATAGGACAGTCATAGGGGCGATGAGGCGGAAGAGTCTCCGCAGCCTTCTTGGAGAACACGTCTGCATATGACCAGTAGTGCTTGGGAAGTGGAGTAAGATCTGCGGGTAACTCAGTAGTGGTAACCTGAACGCAACTTCTGACACATCTGCCTGTACATGCATCACTCCAACCCAGTATCCTACCCGAAGTCCACTCTATATGTGAGGAGTGGAAACGGAGCCAAGGTTTACCTAGTAGGATCTCGTCTATTCCCTCGGGAAGGACGAGTAGGGAAATAAATTCCTGATGGGAAGGAGATACAGACAATGCAAGTGGGACAGTCTGGTGTGTAATTTGTGAGGGCAATGACGACCCATTCACTACCCGAACAGTCACTGATTTGTCAAGCGCCACCAGAGGTATTGCATGACGGCGAGCAAAGTTAGAGGACATGAAATTCCCCTCTGCTCCTGAGTCCACGCAAAGGTCGGCGGTGAGAATGGAAGTACCAACAGTGATTGTCCCTTTAAATGTTATCTTGGAGGAAAATGCCGCTGTCTCTAGTGAACCTCCTCCCAGGGCCACTAGACACGATCGCTTCCCCGATCGCTGTGGACATCTGTTGGCATAGTGTCCTGTCTGCTGACAATGGTTACAAACCACGGATACTCGGACGGACCGAGACTTAGGTCCTGCATGAGGAACTTCTGTGGCCTTTTGAGGTTCGGACGCCAGATCGGGGAATTCGAGAGGTTTGGCAAAGGTAGGAGCCAACCGAAACCTCTGCCTACACTGGGCCCGCTCCAACCTCCGCTCGTGAAAACGGAGGTCAATGCGGGTAGATATGGAGATAAGCTTCTCCAGTGTGGCGGGAATCTCCCTGGTAGCCAAAGCGTCTTTAACATGGTCAGCCAGTCCCCGCCAGTAGATAGGAATAAGAACTTTATCAGACCAATCTAGCTCAGCAGCCAGAGTCCGAAACTGGACGGAAAACTGACTGACCAAAGACAAACCCTGTGTCAATGCCAGCAGTTGTAGCGCCGTATCGTGGGTGACCTGGGGTCCTAAAAATACCTTTTTAAGAGCCTCCAAGAAACGAGGAGCACTCTGCACCACACGATCATCGCGCTCCCACAGCGGCGTTGCCCACTCCAACGCTCTGCCCGAGAGTAGAGAAAGTACAAAACCCACTTGTGCCCGATCCGTGGGAAAACGTGCAGCCAGAAGCTCGAGATGTATAGAGCACTGACTCACGAATCCCCGACATTGCTTGCTATCACCGGCAAACTTGTCAGGAAGCGGGAGGTGGGATAATGTAGGGGCAGAGGTGGCAGAGGACAAACTGGCTGCAGCCACGCTAGCAGCCTGAACAGCGACTGCGGTAACATCCACAGCTGAGGTTGTGCTCTCAAGAGCCTCCAACCTACCCTTCAGCTGCTGGATGTACTGCAATAGACGCTGTTCGTCCGCCATTTTACTAGCCAGACCCTGGCGCTAATATTATGTTAGGGTCTGCGGAACGCACCAAATATATAAAGTGGAGAGGTGCGTTCGCAGCCCGGGGTCCACCGTGCAAGCAAAGCCTGCTGCTAGTAAGATGACGAAAGTAGCGAACTCTGTTATCCCGCAGAGTCGCTAAAATAAACGCCGTAGCGCGTTGTGGCAGTAAGTGCAGACTCTGTTAATTCACAGAGCCGCTAACGGGATGCCACAGTGCTATATGGCGATATGTGCGAACTCACTTAGCTTCAGTGAGCCGCAAAGTAAAACGCTAGGGCGCTGTCTAGCGTCGAGAGCGAACCCTGTTACGTCACAGAGCCGCTGAGAAAAAACACCGTGTCCTGTCAGGCTCTCAGGCACACGGTTAATTGCTAAGCGAGCATAATACGTGGTCATGCGCTAATGTCCTCGCGGGAGTCACCCGCAATCTATGGCGTCTGAACGCCAGACCCTGAATACGGCAATCAAACTCCTCACCGGTTATGCCGGTAATCTAGGGCATCTAGGACACCGACCCTGACCAGCTAGCACACTAAACTCCTCACCGATTAAGTTGGTATTCTAGTGGCTTATTTCAGCCGGGTCCCTAACCACACACACGCATGACCACACTGGCGCATAGCATACAATGGTTGATATTAGCGCATGGCGGCCCAGCCATGCTACCCTTTTATAGCAACAGCTACAGGACCTTCCAGGAACAAGGACCAATGAGAACCTGTTCAGAAGACTAGTAGTAACAGGGCCTTCCTGGCGGGCCAATAGGAGCTGCTGCAGTACCTGAGCATGTGACCCCTGATCTCCAATGAGAGATCTCACTCTGGGCACGCTCAGAAGGGAAAATGCAGGACTTTATCCCAAAGACGTCTGCTCCAGAACTGGCTATAATAGCAGATCCAGGAAAGGCAGCAACAAGTCACTGCCCAGTAGTGGAGTGGGCAAGACGCTTGGAATGATGTCTCTGCTGAGCAGGCTCCACTGCGGCCGGAGATGAATGGGAGACCGCAGCAGCACTGGTTCGAGACTCCCCTTGTGCAGGAGCGGGAACTCGAACCCTAACAAATGGCATATGTTGAGGTGTATAATGGACGTAAAGAAGCTGCAAATGGAGGAATTAGAGAAGTCCGAGGAAGAGGAGGACAAAGCAAGCCATTTTGCTGGCAACCTATGTGTCATCAGTGGAAGGTGGGACAAAATCCTTTGCAACCCATGCATGGTTCATTTTAACCCCTTCATGACCGAGCCTATTTTGACCTTAAAGACCTTGCCATTTTTTGCAATTCTGACCAGTGTCCATTTATGAGGTAATAACTCACGAACGCTTCAACGGATCCTGGCGATTCTGGGACTGTTTTATCATGACATATTGGGCTTCATGTTAATGGTAAATTTAGGTCGATAATTTTTGCGTTTATTTGTGAAAAAAATGGAAATTTGGGGAAAATTTTGAAAATTTTGTAATTTTCAAATTTTGAATATTTATTCTGTTAATCCAGAGAGTTATGTGACACAAAATAGTTAATAAATAACATTTCCCACATGTCTACTTTACATCAGCACAATTTTGGGAACAACATTTTTTTGTTAGGAAGTTATAAAGGTTAAAAGTTGACCAGCGATTTCTCATTTTTACAGCAAAATTTACAAAACCATTTTTTTTAGGGACCACCTCACATTTGAAGTCACTTTGAGGGGTCTATATGGCAGAAAATACCCAAAAGTGACACCATTATAAAAACTGCACCCCTCAAGCTACTCAAAACTACATTCAAGAAGATTATTAACCCTTCAGGTGCTTCACAGGAACTAAAGCAACGCGGAAGGAAAAAATGGACATTTTAATTTTTCCAACAAAATTTTCTTTTAGCATCAATTTTTTCATTTTTACATGGGAAACAGGATAAAATAGATCCTAAAATTTGTTGGGCAATTTCTCGTGAGTAAACAGATACCTCATATGTGGTCATAAACCACTGTATGGGCGCACGGCAGGGCTCAGAAGGGAAGGAGCACCATTTGACTTTTTGAATGGAAAATATGCTAGAATATTTAGCGGTTGCCGTGTCGCATTCGGAGAGTCGCTGTGTGCCTAAACATTGGAGCTCCCCCACAAGTGACCTCATTTTGGAAACTAGACCCCATAACTTATGGGCCATAAGGATCTTATCTAGATGCATAGTGAGCACTTTGAACCCCCAGGTGCTTCACAAATTGATCCGTAAAAAAAGAAAGCACTTTTTTTTCACAAAAATTTTCTTTTAGCCTCAGTTTTTTCATTTTCACATGGGCAACAGGATAAATTGGATCCTAAAATTTGTTGGGCAACTTCTGCTGAGTACACCGATACTTCATATGTGGTCATAAACCACTGTTTTGGCGCACAGCAGGGCTCAGAAGGGAAGGAGCGCCATTTGACTTTTTGAATGGAAAATATGCTGGAATATTAGCGGTTGCCATGTCGCATTTGGAGAGTCCCTGTGTGCCTAAACATTGGAGCTCCCCCACAAGTGACCCCATTTTGGAAACTAGACCCCCTAAGGATCTTATCTAGATGCATAGTGAGCACTTTGAACCCCCAGGTGCTCCACAAATTGATCCGTAAATAAAAGAAAGTACTTTTTTTTCACAAAAATTTTCTTTTAGCCTCAGTTTTTTCATTTTCACATGGGCAACAGTGTAAATTGGGTCCTAAAATTTGTTGGGCAAATTCTCTTGAGTACACAGATACCTCATATGTGGTCATAAACCACTGTTTGGGTGCACGGCAGGGCTCAGAAGGGAAGGAGCGCCATTTAACTTTTTGAATGGAAAATATGCTGGAATATTTAGCGGTTGCCATGTCGCATTTGGAGAGTCTCTGTGTGCCTAAACATTGGAGCTCCCCCACAAGTGACCCCATTTTGGAAACTAGACCCCCCCAAGGAACTTATCTAGATGCATAGTGAGCACTTTGAACCCCCAGGTGCTTCACAGAAGTTTATAACGCAGAGCCGTGAAAATAAAAAATCATTTTTTTTTCTCAAAAAATGATATTTTGGCCCCCTATTTTTTATTTTCAAAATGGTTACAGGAGAAATTGGACCCCAAAAGTTGTTGTCCAGTTTTTCCTGAGTACGCTATTACCCCATATTTGGGGGGAACCACTGTTCAGGCACAAATTGGGGCTCGGAAGGGAAGTAGTAACGTTTTGAAATGCCGACTTTGATGGAATGGTCTGCGGGCGTCATGTTACATTTGCAGAGTCCCTGATGTGCCTAAACAGTAGAAACTCCCCACAAGTGACCCCATTTTTGGAAACTAGACCAAGCAAAGAACTTATCTAGATGTGTGGTGAGCACTTTGAACTCCCAAGGGATACACAGAAGTTTATAACGCCCGGGCATGAAAATAGAAAAATCATATTTTTTCCACAAACATGATCTTTAGTCCCCAATTTTTTTTCCAATGTTAACAGGAGAAATTAGACCCCCAAAGTTGTTGTGCAATTTTTCCCGAGTACGTTGATACCCCATATGTGGGGGTAAACCACTGTTTGGGCATACGTCGGGGCTTGGAATAAAGGGAGCACTGTTTGACTTTTTGAACGCAAAATTTGCAGGAATCAATGGTGGCGCCATGTCGCATATGGAGACCCCCTAATGTGCCTAAATAGTGGAAACCCCTCAATTCTAACTCCAACCCTAACCCCAACACACCCCTAACCCCAACCCTAACCCCTACACACCCCTAACCCTAATCCCGCAGGAACGCGCTCCTTTCATGACACAGGGTATGCGTCATAGGTCGGATTGGCACCGACTTTCATGACGCATATGCTGTATCACAGGTCGGGAAGGGGTTAATGTAGGTTAGATCATCCACATTTTGCGTTGACAGATGGGTCCTTCTTTCTGTCAGGATTGAACCAGCAGCACTGAAGACTCTTTCTGATAGCACACTACCAACAGGGCAAGCGAGCTCCTGTAAGGCATAATGTGCCAATTCCAGCCAGGTGTCCAGTATACAGGCCCAGTAGTCAAAGGGGAATAACCGGTGAGGGAGCACATCGATAGGGGAGGAGAAGTAATTTTTAACCATAGTTGACAACTGCTGTCTCCTGTCTGTTGCTATAGATACACTATTATCAGGCATGAGAGCTGTCCTGGAGAAATCAGTCCACAACATGGTCATGAAAGCCCTGTCTCCAACGCCACTTCAGCTGTGTGCAACACGAACACCTCTTCCATTTGGCCCAGTACGGCTAATGGTAGAACCTGCACTGCTGCTGTTTGCTGGGAATGCCTCTAACAAACGGTTTACCAGTGTTGTTTGTTTGTTCGCCAATATTAGCTCCAGGTTCTCCTATGGCATGATGTTCTGTAATTTGCCTTTATAGCGTAGATCGAGGATGCTGGCCAACCAGTAGTCGTCATCCTTTATAATTTTGGCAATGCGGGGGTCCCATTTTAGGATCTGCAAGGCATAATCACACATGTGGGCCAATGTTCCAGGTGTCAGTGATGCACTGCCAGTGGTGGGTGGAGGAGCACTTTCTGCCAAAGCCACATCCCTCCAGTCACGCACAAACCCTGGACCTGAACTTGGCAAGCCAACATTTTCTCTTGCCCCCTCAGAAACATCCTTCTCCTCAAAATAATCATCCCCCTCATCTTCCTCCACCTCGTCCAGGAAAGTTCCCTGAGCAGACAATGGCTGACTGTCATCAAGGCTTCCCTCCTCCTCATCCTCTTCCTCCTCCACTGCAGACGCCTGTTCCTTAATGTGTGTCAAAGTTTGCATGAGCAGACGCATAAGTGGGATGCTCATGCTTATGATGGCGTCGCCTGTGCTTACCAGCCGTGTGCATTCCTCAAAACACTGAAGGACTTTACAGAGGTCTTTCAGCTTTGACTACTGCACACCTGACAACTCCATGTCTGCCCTCAAACTGCCTGCCCGTGTATCCTCCCATAAATGCATTACAGCCTGCCTCTGTTCGCACAGCCTCTCAACCATGTGCATGGTGTAGTTCCACCTTGTTGCAATGTCTATGATTAGGCGGTGCTTGGGGAGTTGGAGCGATCGCTGCAGCCTCTGCATATGACTGGAGTCTACGGGCGATCGACGGATGTACGAGCACAGTCTTCGCACTTTATGGAGCAGGGCTGTTAACTCTGGATAATTATTTAAGAAGCACTTCACAACAAGTTCAAGGTGTGAGCCAGGCAAGGTATGTGTCTGAGTTTTGCCAGGGCTATGGCTGCCACAAAATTACGGCCGCTATCACTGACTACCTTGCCTGGCTCAAGATGCAGACTGCCAAGCCATGACTCAGTTTCACTCTGCAAGTAATCGGCAAGTACCTCTGCGGTGTGTCTGTTGTCGCCCAAAAACCTGTTGGTGGTGCACCTTTCCACTCACTGATTGTTTGAGTGCATGGACAATGCGTTCTTTCACATGCAGGTGGAGGGTAGGGATGGCTTTTCTAGAAAAGAAGTGTCAACTGGGTAGGTCATAGCGTGGGACAGCGTAGGCCATGAGCACTCAGAACGCTGCACTTTTAACCAAACGGAAGGGCATCATCTCTAATGAGATCAGTTTGGCAATGTAGGCATTCAAAGCCAGTGTACGCGGATGAGAGGATGAGTACTTTCTTGTCCTACTCAGAGTGTCTGCTAGGGTGAGCTGGACTTGAGAGCTCCATATGGGGGAGCTAACGGTGGACATGGTGGACTGAGAGGGGGTTGGTGATGGTGATGGTTGTGGTGATGGTGATGGCCTAGATTCAGTCTTTCGTTGGAAAAACATTGTGATTCCCTGACTGCTTTGGCCTTTCGATGACACCTCAAGATTTCTTGCTGGTGGTGTGCTAACCGGTGGGCTTACACTGGGGGAAGCGATGTAGCGTTGCTGGCTACCTTCAGTCAGAGCAGGTGCACATGTGCTACCTGAGGTTTTGTAGTCCGTCCACGCTTGCAAGTGCATGGTGTTTAAATGTCTAAGCATGCAACTGGTATTCAAATTTCAGAGATTTTTCCCTTGGGTAAAGGTCCTTCCGCACTTCTTACAGATAACCTTTGCCTCATCAATAGGATTTTGGTCAAAAAAGTGCCACACTGCACTCTTCCTACTATGGGATAAATTTTCAGGGCTTGCACGCTGTGCTAATTTGACCCTCTGGCCAAGCTGTCCTGCAACTCTTTTTTTTTT
The DNA here is from genome assembly GCA_033576555.1 of Oophaga sylvatica. Taxonomy (NCBI): domain Eukaryota; kingdom Metazoa; phylum Chordata; class Amphibia; order Anura; family Dendrobatidae; genus Oophaga; species Oophaga sylvatica. Next base: position 54,643 of record JARQOD010003440.1, on the reverse strand, counting down.
AACACGTTTTTGGACTGGAACGGGGCTGCCGGATAACCGCAGCTGCGATGTCGATGCCTTCTGCGGATCATCTTCCTCTTCTGAACTATTGCCAGCGGCACCCTCTTCCCCAATGGATGCCAATCGGGGTCAACAACTGGGTCATCCATCACCTCCTCTTCAATTTCATCTGCACCTTCCTCGTTGTCACCGTGTAAGGTGGTAGAGTATGCAAGAAGGGGCACCTGAGTTTCATCAGGGTCAGAATCTGGCTCAGTAGATTGCGAGGGCAATGCAGTGCTCTGGGTGAATGTACCAGCAGAATCATATAGTGCACTTCATGTCATATTCATCTTGGACTGGGGAATTCAGGATTTCACTTGATAACCCAGGCATGGTATGTGAAAAGAGCTCCATTGAGTAATCTGAAGTGTGGCCTACCGCATCCTTCACTTTTGGTGGGGGTGAAAGACACAAGGAAAGATGTCGTTCCTGACCAGGAGCCTGCACTGAAGACTCAGTGCTTGCAGTTTTTCAAACTTCAAAAGAGGAGGTAATAGAGCTGGAGGCTGTTTTGTCAATGTAAGCCAAAACCTGTTCCTGATGCTCCAGCTTTGAAAGCGGTTTACCTACTCCCAGAAAAGAGATCCTTCCAGGCCTTCTGGAGCCACACGATGACGCAGGCTCAACAACTCCTGCCTTAGGTGCTATTGTGCTTTTGGCACTACCAGCAGATGCAACACCACCACCATCAGTACCAGCTGGCCCCCCCCGCCCACATCCATGGCCTCTTCCACCATACTTCCTCATGTTTGGGAAAATGTACCAAAAATACCAACAGATATATGGTACTGTATCAGAAGCGTACAGATGTATACAGTGTAGGGGAAAATTTAAATCTCTGTATGTATTTCCGGAGTCACATACAGACGCTCACTCAGTATGGATTTGACCTTAATAGAAAAGGCAGAAAAAAGGTACTGTATCAAAAGGTTACCAGCTGTATACATTGTAGGGGAAAATTGAAATCTCAGAATATATTTCCGGAGTCACACACAGACGACGCTCACTCAGTATGGATTTGACCGTAATACAAAAGGCAGAAAAACGGTACTGTATCAGAAGCGTACAGCTGTATACAGTGTAGGGGAAAATTGAAATATCCGTATATATTTCCAGAGTCACACACAGACGCTCTCTCAGTATGGATTTGACTGTAATACAAAAGGCAGAAAAAAGGTACTGTATCAGAATATACCAGCTGTATATATTGTAGGGGAAAATTTAAATCTCCGTATATATTTCCGGAGTCACACACAGACGCTCATTCAGTATAGATTTGACCGTAATACAAAAGGCAGAAAAATGGTACTGTATCAGAAGCGTACAGCTGTATACAGTGTAGGGGAAAATTGAAATCTCCGTATATATTTCCGGAGTCACACACAGAAGACTGTTATGTTTTGGTAGCTGAGGAGAGCAGGCAAAAACGGCAATACACCAGAGAGGTTGGAATCTGCTGGATTGCAGTACAATGACTAACCACCACAACTAAAGGCAGCCGTGGAGCGTTCCTACATTGGTCCTAGACTCCTCGTCACAGCTTGAGAGGCTAACTACACCTAAAGATAGATAGAGGAAAGCTATCTGCCCCGGAGCAGATCCCCAAAGAACATAGGAAACCCCTAAACATGTAATGGCGGCTAGACAAGAAGAAATACAGACACAGACAGAAAACAGTATGAGCAAACGCTGGGGCCCAATCTGCCCAGACAGAAAGGATAGGAAGGATTCTTACTGCAATCCAAAAAAACCCCAAAAAAACCAACGCCACTAATTGCAAAAACACCCAAGATCACACGACCTCCACCACCCAAACTAGCTCTCTGGTGTAAAAAAACTAAGCCAGCCACAGAAAAAACTGGAAAAGGCAAATGAACAAACAACAGTGGCTCCAGAGGAACCGAGAGGAGACCAAGCCCCCCGGGCAGGGGAACCTGGCCAACCTCACAGAAATGCAGAGAAATATGCAAAAGGCAAGCACAGAAACAAAAAACAGAAAGTATCTTATCTGAGAGCAGGAGAAGAGGCAAGACTCAGCAAGCTTCCAAGTGAACCAGGAAACAAAGTTGAGACAAGAACAATTGATCACCGGCAACCATGATGGGGGAAAACCTCCCTTATATCCAGCCAATCTGTGATTCCTGATTGCCAATCCTCATTGAATGGTTCAGTACTGTTTGTAATCACCAGAGGGAGCTTCTGCTCAGAATTCATTTCTTAAACATTCATAACAGTACCCCCCCTTGAGGAGGGGTCACCGAACCCTCATTTGTGTAACCAGGTCAGTCAGGATGAGCTCTGTGATACGCACGGATCAGTCTCCTAGCATGGATGTCCGAAGCAAACACCCAAGAATTGTCCTCCTGACCATAACCTCTCCACTTAACCAAATACTGGAGTTTCCGTCTAGAAAAACAAGAATCCAATATTTTCTCAACCACATACTCCAGATTGCCCTCAACCAAAACAGGGTCAGGGGGCGCAGCCATAGGAACCACTGGCTCGACAAACCTCTTCAATAAGGACTTGTGGAACAAGTTATGGATCTTAAATGTCCCTGGAAGAAGTAAACGAAAGGAAACAAGATTACGAATCTCCATGATCTTATAAGGTCCAATGAACCTAGGCTTAAACTTAGGAGATGCAACTCTCATAGGGATATTTCTTGAGAACAACCAGACCAAGTCCCCCACTTTAAACTGAGGACAATCAGTCCTATGCCGGTTGGCAAACCGCTTGGCCTTCTCCTGAGAGAGGGACAACCTTCTAAACTACCTGGTCCCAAATCCGCTGCACACGCTCCACAACAGAGTCAACACCCGGACAGACAGAAGCCTCCGTCTGTCCGGAAGAAAATCGAGGGTGAAACCCAAAATTGCAGAAAAATGGAGACATCAAAGTGGCAGAGCTTGCCCTATTATTAAGAGCAAACTCAACCAAAGGCAAAAAAGAGACCCAGTCATCTTGATCAGCAGACACAAAGCATCTCAGATAAGTCTCCAATGTCTGGTTTGTTCTCTCAGTTTGTCCATTGGTCTAAAGATGAAAAGCAGAGGAGAAAGACAATTGAACACCAAGTTTAGAACAAAAAGTCGCCCAAAATCTGGAAACAAACTGGACTCCTCTGTCAGACACAATGTTCTCAGGAATGCCGTGTAACCAAATCACATGCTGAAGGAACAAAGGCACCAATTCGGAGGAGGAAGGCAACTTAGGTAATGGCACAAGATGTATCATCTTGGAAAACCTATCACAAATCACCCAGATAACGGTCATTCTCTGAGAAACAGGGAGGTCGGAAATAAAATCCATAGAGATATGGTTCCATGGTCTCTTGGGCACAGGCAATGGCATCTACAAACCACTAGAGCGAGAGCAAGGCTTGGAGCGAGAGCAAGTCCCACAGGACTGCACAAACTCCCTGACGTCACGAGACAAAGTAGGCCACCAAAAGGACCAACTCACCAAGTTTCCGGTACCAAAAATTCCGGGATGACCGGCCAACGCGGAACAGTGAATCTCAGACATCACACTCTTCTTCCACTGGTCTGGGACAAACAATTTCCCAACAGGGCAGCGCTCGGGTTTATCCTCCTGACACCCCTCCAGAACCAGTCTCAAATTGGACGAGATGGCGGAAAGAACTACACCCTCTTTCAAAATAACAGCAGGATCAGACAACTCAGGAGAGTCCGCAAGGAAACTCCTCGAGAGGGCATCCGCCTTAACATTCTTAGTGCCAGGAAGAAAGGAAACCACAAAATTAAAACGTGTGAAAAACAAGGCCCACCTGGCCTGTCTAGGATTAAGTCGCTTGGCTGATTCCAGATAAACCAGATTCTTATGGTCCGTGAGGACCACCACCTCATGTTTGGCTCCCTCCAGCCAATGTTTCCACTCTTCAAAAGCCCACTTCATGGCCAATAACTCCCGATTACCCACGTCATAATTACGTTCAGTTGAAGAAAATTTTCGAGAGAAAAAAGCACAAGGGTTACTTTTAGAGGTCTCAGGATCTCTTTGGGACAAAACGGCACCTGCCCCAATTTCAGAGGCATCAACCTCCACCTGAAATGGCAGAAAACATCAGGCTGCCGGAGAACAGGAGCAGAAGTGAATCTCCGTTTAAGTTCCTGAAACGCAGAGACTGCCTCAGGAGGCCAATTCACCACATCAGAACCCTTTTTGGTCAAATCAGTCAATGGTTTAACAATAACAGAGAAATTAACAATAAATTTACGATAAAAATTGGCAAAACCCAAGAATCTCTGAAGAGCCTTTAATGTAGTAGGTTGGACCCAATCACAGATGGCCTGAACCTTGACCGGGTCCATTTCAATAACAGATGGAGACAAAATGAATCCCAGAAATGAGATCCTCTGTACGCCAAAAAGACACTTTGATCCCTTCACATACAGAGCATTCTCTCTCAAAATCTGGAACACAGTCCGAACATGTTTCACATGAGAGTCCCAGTCATTGGAAAAAATCAAGATATCATCCAAATAAACAGTCAGAAATTTATCCACAAAATCCCTGAAAATGTCATTCATGAAGGACTGAAAGACAGAAGGAGCATTAGTGAGCCCAAAGGGCATCACTAGGTACTCAAAATGCCCCTCTGGGGTATTAAACGCCGTCTTCCATTCATCCCCGTGCTTAATGCGAATAAGGTTATACGCCCCCCTGAGGTCAAGCTTGGTAAACCAAGTAGCACTTTTCACCCTGGAAAACAGGTCAGAAATCAAGGGTAACGGATATTGATATTTCACAGTGATATTGTTCAAGAGACGATAATCAATACACGGCCTTAATGAACCATCCTTTTTGGCCACAAAGGAAAAACCGGCACCCAAGGGTGAAGAGGATGGTCTGATATGACCCTTCTCCAATGACTCCTTGATATAAGACCGCATAGCGTCATGTTCAGGTACAGACAAGTTAAAAAGGCGACCTTTAGGGAATTTACTACCAGGCACTAATTCAATAGCGCAGTCAAAGCTCCTATGGGGGGACAAGGATGCAGATTTACTTTCGCTAAACACATCATAAAAATCAGTCAAAAAGTCAGGCACATCTTGAGCCTGGGGAGAGGCAGAAAAAACAGGAGTGTTGGCATTAACACATTGGCAGCCCCAACTGGTTACAGACACAGATTTCCAATCCAAAACAGGATTATGAGACTGCAACCGAGGGAAACCTAGTACAATAATGTCATGCAGATTATACAGCACAAAAAATTTGCAACTCTCCTGATGATCAGGTTCAACCCTCATTATCACCTGAGTAGAGAACTGGGGTTTATTCTCAGCCAAAGGGGTAGAATCAATCCCCAGTAGGGAATAGACTTCTGTAGGGGTATCAAGGGAAACCCACAACGTTTAGCAAAATCAAAATCCATCAGGTTAATAGCTGCTCCCGAATCAACAAAAGCCTGAGCAGAAAATGTGGACAGGGAGCAAATCAGGGTAACAGTCAACAGAAATTTAGTCTGAACACTACCCAAGACAACTGAGCGTGCAAAACGTCTTCCCCGCTTAGGGCAGACTGAAATAGCATGAGAGGCATCACCACAGTAGAAACATAACCCATTGCGTTTTCGAAACTCATGACGCTGTGCCCCAGAAGCCACTCTATCACACTGCATGGGTTCAGAAGCTGGTTCACAAGGCAACTCTATATCACGCAAACCTCTACGCTCACGCAAACGTCTGTCAATTTGAATCGCCAATGACATAGAATCATTGAGACCAGAGGGAGCAGGGAAACCCACCATAACATCTTTTACATTCTCTGACAGACCCTTCCGAAAAAGGGCTGCCAAAGCATCATCATTCCATTTGGTCAGAACTGCCCACTTTCGGAATTTCGGATAGTACAACTCAGCGTCCTCAAGCCCCTGATTTAATGCCAACAAGGTTTTTTCAGCTTGATCAATGACATTAGGTTCATCGTACAATAACCCCAGAGCCAGAAAAAATGCATCAACATTACTCAAAACAGGGTCCCCAGGTGTCAGGGAAAAAGCCCAATCCTGAGGATCGCCGCAGGAGAGAGATGACAATTTGAACCTGCTGTGCTGCGTTCCCTGAGGACTTAGGTTTTAAGGCAAAAAACAACTTACAGTTATTTTTGAAATTCAGAAATTTAGCTCGATCCCCCAAAAACAAATCTGGCATGGGGATCCTAGGTTCCACAACCGGCAACCTTGCAAGATAGGTAGCAATACTCCGAACTTCAGTGGCAAGCTGATCCACACGGCCAGACAACTGTGCAAACTCCATTGAGAGAAAAAAAAATCCTCCTCAGCACCCAGAGAAATAGAGGGAAAAAAATCCACACTATTTTTCCCTTCTGTGAGTACCATATAATTTTCATTTTGGCCGGTGATACTGTTATGTTTTGGTAGCTGAGGAGAGCAGGCAATAACGGCAATACACCAGAGAGGTTGGAATCTACTGGATTGCAGTACCCTGACTAACCACCACAACTAAAGGCAGCTGTGGAGCGTTCCTACCTTGGTCCTAGACGCCTCGTCACAGCCTGAGAGGCTAACTACACCGAAAGATAGAAAGAGGAAAGCTATCTGCCCTGGAGCAGATCCCCAAAGAACATAGGAAACCCCCAAACATGTAATGGCGGCTAGACAAGAGGAAATACAGACACAGACAGAAAACAGTATGAGCAAACGCTGGGGCCCAATCTGCCCAGACAGAAAGGATAGGAAGGATTCTTACTGCAATCCAAAAAAAAACCCAAAAAAAACCAACGCCACTAATTGCAAAAACACCCGAGATCACACGACCTCCACCACCCAAACTAGCTCTCTGGTGTAAAAAAACTAAGCCGCAGCCACAGAAAAAAATTGAAAAGGCAAATGAACAAACAACAGTGGCTCCAGAGGAACCGAGAGGAGACCAGGCCCCCCGGGCAGGGGAACCTGGCCAACCTCACAGAAATGCAGAGAAATATGCAAAAGGCAAGCACAGAAACAAAAAACAGAAAATATCTTATCTGAGAGCAGGAGAATAGGCAAGACTCAGCAAGCTTCCAAGTGAACCAGGAAACAAAGTTGAGACAAGAACAATTGATCACCGGCAACCATGATGGGGGAAAACCTCCCTTATATCCAGCCATTCTGTGATTCCTGATTGCCAATCCTCATTGAATGGTTCAGTACTGTTTGTAATCACCAGAGGGAGCTTCTGCTCAGAATTCATTTCTAAAACATTCATAACAGAAGACGCTCACTCAGTATGGATTTGACCGTAATACAAAAGGCAGAAAAACGGTACTCTATCAGAAGCGTACAGCTGTATACAGTGTAGGAGAAAATTTAAATCTCCGTATATATTTCCGGAGTCACACACAGACGCTCTCTCAGTATGGATTTGACTGTAATACAAAAGGCAGAAAAAAGGTACTGTATCAGAACCGTACAGCTGTATACAGTGTAGGGGAAAATTTAAATCTCCGTATATATTTCCGGAGTCACACACAGATAGTCAGCATGTATTTGTCCGTGATACCAGGCGGTACACGGTAGTGTGTGAAGAGCATACAGCTCTATACGGTGTGGGAAAAAATAAACTATCGGTAAGTGTGCAGAAAAAAAGAATAAAAGTATTAGTGCTGTGTAAAAAGCAGTCTGCACAGCAGTGTACACACAGCAATACAGCTATCAGGCAGCCTAATAACCAGCGCTGATGCACGCAAGAAAATCCTCCCCTGTCACTGCACACTAACTGTACAGCACATTTGCTATTATTATTATTATTATTATACATTTATATAGCGCCATTTATTCCATGGCGCTTTACATATGAAAAGGGAAAAATATAGACAGATACAATAAACATGTGCTAGACAAGGGACACACAAGTACAGAAGGAGAGAGGACCCTGCCCGCGAGGGCTCACAGTCTGCTATCAGCACAATTACATAAGAACTTCTCTTTCCAGCCCTAACTCTCTCCCTACTGATAAACAGCAAGCAACCTCTCCCTACTGTGAAGATCGGCAGAAGTAAAATGGCGGTCGGCGGTCAGGGCTTTTATAGACACTATGACGCCCCCAAATCAAGCCAATCACTGCAATGCCCTTCTCTATGATGGTGGTGGACGCTGTCCATGCCATCTCATTGCCCACAGTGTACGTCCTTGCTCATTGGCTGAAAAAAGGCGCCTGCAAGCATTATGGGAAAACCGACTTTGGCGCTCGTTTTGCCGAATGCATGGCCGACTTGGCGCCATGGTCGGGTTTCGCTCGGCGAAACCTGACTTTGGCGGAAGTCAGCGACTTATGAATCTGACCGACCTGTGACCTGTTTCGCTCAACTCTACTCGCAATCCTTTGAAAGATTTGAATGATCACTTTGCAGTTGTTGAGGATTGGAAGGGACCAGATGCTGCAATATTGACATTAGTGATGAAGAATAAGTTCATAGAAGGTGTCCCAGCTGCTTACAAATCCCCATTATTCACTATGTTCTGTGCGCTTATGTGAAATTTTAATAGTGTCTACATAGCATGCAATTTCCTCTCCCAGTTATCTGCTCTAGAGAAAGCAAAAGTGTCAAAAAATAGTACTGTAGAGAGAGTAGATCAAGAAAGGAGAAAAGAGGATAATACCCAAATTAGAACAGGAAGGAGTTGTTTTATGACCTGATAGCTAGTAGAGTTCCATTCCAAGAGACAGATGGGATCTCTACCAGTGACCTGTTGAGGAGATGTCAAGATCTGAGGAGAAAAAATAAATTACAAATCGCCAGACCCAGGAGGATGCCGACAAATGAGATAGGGGGTTGGAAAGATAGAGGTGGGACACCTGAGGAAGGCACACAAAGCCCCTACTGTAACCGCGCCTTACACTCCTCCAATACCAAGGCATACTATATCCACTGCCCTGATTCCCTCATGGACAAATTTTAATTGCAGATCTTAAATAAAAGTTGTGGAACAGCCCCTGAAAATTGTGATTGTACAATTTTGGCATTTCTGATGTTGTCTAATGATATTTGTTTTCATTCTAGATTTTTTTACGAAGAGAAATATTCCTGTGAGCATACTATGACGTATGTGCTGGCTGAGATATATGAATTGAGTTTGGTCTTGGTGATGCATAAATGTGCATTTCTCACTTGAGGGTTTGTAATATCTTCCAACTGACAAATCGCTGTCATTTAGTGCTAAACCTTTAAATGGAGAAAAAACACTATGTGGGTGCCATGAAAGAAGCATACAGGGAAAAGTGGGAGTGAAATTACAGACAATGAATTTAAGACTAGTGTGAGATGAGTGATGATATACTGGGGGTTGACTAAAGAAATAGATGACTTATTTGTACTACATGTTGTTTTTGTCACTGTATGTTCTTTGTGTAACCCCTATATTTGTCATGAATATCCTTTGTTAAATTGGTTCACAGCCAAAGAAAAATCCACATGGTATTTTTTTTATCTTTTAAGAGCTCATTTTTTCAATTTTGTTTGTATTTTGTTTGGTTTTAAAAAGAACTGTTTTCTCCTTTCAGTAGTTATAATAAGAAGGTAGCGGCGCAGGAATATGTGTGCTGGATCAGCTGCAAGTACAAAGAGCCTCCTACCACAAGGAGAAAAAAAGTGTAATGTAAACAATTGATCTAAATAGTACTCGCGCTATGAAGCAGACACAAGCGAACAATACTGATCATAACACGTACCTGTGTATCTTCCAAGTGGTTAGCATAGACAGAGATGTGATGTTGGAATGGGAGATGTACTTGTTGTGATGTCAGATGAGAAGACCGAAAATGGTGCAAAAAGTAGATATAAGGAGGGAACATATAATCAGTAATCATTGAGGGATATGGGGGAAAAAACAGGGGGAATTGATCATAACTAAGCATGGCTATATACTTGTGAGGTATAAACAGAATAAACAGAAGTGTTTTAGTGCATAAAAACTGTATAAAAAGCACTAGAAAGACGTCTCAAGAATGTGCCCGTAATCAATATATGAAATAAAATGGCAACATGTGCCTGTAAAATAATCCCTAGAAGGATGACTAAAGTGCAGATAGTGGATAAATTATTAGATATGCAGATGGTCATATATTAATGTGCAAATGAGCGTTAATAAGGTGCGTGATATATGAGTACAGGCAGCCAAAATAAAGTGCAAGTAGTGCAGACCTGAGATCCTAAAACACTAAATTTATAAGCGACCTATAAATTTATCTAATAATTTATCCACTATCTGCACTTTAGTCATCCTACTAGGGATTATTTTACAGGCACATGTTGCCATTTTATTTCATATATTGATTACGGGCACATTCTTGAGACGTTTTTCTAGTGCTTTTTATACCGTTTTTATGCACTAAAACAATTCTGTTTATTCTGTTTATACCTCAGAAGTATATAGCCATGCTTAGTTAAGATCAATTCCCCTGTTATTTCCCCCATATTCCTCAATGATTACTGATTATATGTTCCCTCCTTATATCTAGTTTTGCACCATTTTCGGTCTTCTCATCTGACATCACAACAAGTACATCTCCCATTCCAACATCACATCTCTGTCTATGCTAACCACTTGGAAGATACACAGGTATGTGTTATGATCAGTATTGTTCACTTGTGTCTTCTTCATAGCGCGAGTACTATTTAGATCAATTGTTTTCTCCTTTCAGTCCACTAAATGTTGGATTGGGGTGAGGTATGTAATTAACCTTTTGTTTGTTTGCAGGAGTGGAAGAAGAAACCTTGGTCATTTAATTAATGTGATTACGGTGCACAGTAAATAGTTCATTTTTTGCCCAAAAGGAAAAGTAAGAAAGGTGGCATGGTGATGACAGAAATGGGCAAGTACATGATTAACAGCAGTGGCTATGGGAGGTATGAGAGCTAGGATGCAGCCTACAATCATTCGTCGCCACCATCAAGTTCCATAATCGTTTTCATGCCCATCATAAGATTGGTGTAACAGATGAGCGTCTGAGAAGCTGCCTAAGAAATGCCTGGCCAAGACATGTTGCCAAACACGCACATGTCTATATAAAGGGCAAAGCGATACATGTTCGGGAGATACAGAATTACACAAAGCAGACGAGTGTCGGAGGGAAACCAACCAAACTGATAGACGCTCTTGAAAAACTAAGTTTAAAGAGGAGTGCACCGTACGAAACTATCAACATACCCGTGGGAAAAGCTTCTTCATCTTCACCCATAAATATTACCAATAAGATAAAGGAGAGGGTCTCCAAGACTCGTAATGCCCATACACAAAGTTCCTGGGCTTGGCTAACATTTTCCCCTGTCGGGTACACGTCCACCTTGTCCATAACAACTATTTGTCGCCCAGCAAAAACACCCATCCTTGTTAGGAATTCGACAGTGGCTGGAGCAGCATGGAACACGTTAGCCCTGGTGATCTACTGGCAGCGACTGATGAGATGTGGAAGAAGGCCTGATTCAAATCTAAGCCCAATTTAAAGAAGCGTGTCTCCTACACTTGGAATACCCCTATACTGGCTGGCAAACATTTCCCCCTGGAGGCAGATATGAATATAGTGTTTTAATTCCTAATTTCCTAATTTTGGGGCAACATAAACATCTGGCAAACCTGTAACATGTTTTCCTACACAGTTGCTGCAGGGAAGGTGCAGGTTTTTTAGGCCAAATATGGCGAACACATCATTGGATGAAGTGATAAGGAAGGAAAGGTGGCATGGTGATGACATGAATGGGCAAGTACAGTGGCTATGGGAGGTATGAGAGCCAGGATACAGCCTACAATCATATGTCATTTAGCCACCATGAAGTACCAGAATCGGTTTCATGCCCGACAGAAGATTGGTGTAACAGATGCGCGTATGAGACTCAACCTAAGAAATGCCTGTCCAAGACATGTTGCCAAACAGGCAAGTGTCTATATAAAGGGCTAAGTGCTACATGTTCGGGAGATGCAGAATTACTGAAAGCTGATGAGTGTCAGAGGGAAACCAACCAAACTGATGGATGCTCGTGAAAAACAAAGTTTAAAGAGGAGTGCACCATCTGTAACTATCAGCACACCCGTGGCACAAGCTTCTTCGCCTTCACCCATACATATTACCAATAAGATAAAGGAGAGGGTCTCCGAGACTCGTAATGCCCTTACACAAAGTTCCTGGGCCTGGCTAACATTTTCCCCTGTGGAGTACACGTCCACCTTTTCCAAAACAACTATTTTCCGCCCAGCAAAAACACCCACCCTTGTTAGGAATTTGACACTGGCTGGAACAGCACGGAAAACGTTAACCATGGTGATCTACTGGCAGCGACTGATGAGAGTGGAGGAAGGCCTGATTCAAATCTAGGCCCAATTTAAAGGAGCGGGTCTCCTACACTTGGAATGCCCATACACTGGCTGGCAAACATTTCCCCCTGTAGGTAGATATGAACATAGTGTTTTAATTCCTAATTTTGGGGCATCATAAACATCTGGCAAACCTGTAACGTGTTTTCTTGCACAGTTGCTGCTGGGAAGGTGCATGTTTTTTAGGCCAAATATGGCGGGCGAATTGTTGGATGAAGTGATAAGGAAAGGTGGCATGGTGATGACAGGAATGGGCAAGTACATAAAGTAAATAGTAAATAGTTCATTTTTTGCAGTACTGAAAATATTTTATTTGACTTTTATTTTATGAGATTTTAGCAATTTTTATTTTTTGGGAGCTCATAAAAGGAAAGGTAAGGAAAGGTGGCATGGTGATGACAGGAATGGGCAAGTACATGATTAACAGCAGTGGTTATGGGAGGTATGAGAGCCAGGATACAGCCTACAATCATTCGTCGTTTAGCCATCTGTAACTATCAGCACACCCGTGGCACAAGCTTCTTCACCTTCACCCAAACATATTACCAATAAGATAAAGGAGAGGGTCTCCGAGACTCGGAATGCCCATACAAAAAGTTCCTGGGCCTGGCTAACATTTTCCCCCGTGGGATACACGTCCACATTTCCATAACAACTAGTTTATGCCCAGCAAAAACACCCACCCTTGTTAGGAATTGGAAACTGGCAGTAGCAGCACGGAACACATTAACCCTGGTGATCTACTGGCAGCAACTGATGAGACGTGGTGGAGGAAGGTGAAGTGGAGTTTCCTGGGCCATCCAGTACCTGGGTTATAAGGCTTATTAGGGTGCATATAACTTGGTAGAATGGCAGGCCTTGCAGTCACTGACAAAAAAAAGAATGGAAGGACAACATGAAGAAGGTGAAGTGGAGTTTCCTGGGCCCATCCCAGTACCTGGGTTCAAAGGCTTATTGGGGTGCATATGACTTGGTAGCAGGGCAGGCCTTGCAGTCACAGACAAAAAAACGAGAATGGAGAACATCATGAAGAATGTGAGGTGGAGTTTCCAGGGCCCATCCAGTATGTGGGTTCAAAGGCTTATTAGTGTTCATATGACTTGGTAGCAGAGCAGGCCTTGCAGTCACTGACAAAAAAAAAGAATGGGAGTACAACGTAAAGAAGGTGAAATGGAGTTTCCTGGGCCCATCCAGCACTTGGGTTCAAAGGCTTATTGGGGTGCATATGACTTGGTAGCAGAGCAAGCCTTGCAGTCACTGAGAAAAAAAAGAATGAGAGGACAACATGAAGAAGGTGAAGTGGAGTTTCCTGGGCACATCCAGTACCTGGGTTATAAGGCTTATTGGGGTGCATATGACTTGGTAGCATGGCAGGCCGTGCAGTCAAAAAGAATGGGAAGACAACATGAAAAGGTGAAGTGGAGTTTCCTGGGCCCATTGTTATGGAAATTTAATTAGGATAAATCTATCCTGAAGTGTTTGTTGGTGCTGTTCCCAATTTTCTATTAAATGTCTTTTTGAGCGCTCAGAACGAATTGAGGACTGTCCACAACGGAAGTGTCGGTATAACAGTTCGTCAAGACTACACATTTATTATTCATTCAAGGTTTTATACGTTTACAAAAAGGGGCTGGTTAGTCAATTAACATACAATTAAAAGCTGCTAGATTATTGGCTGTTCTAGTGTAAGTATGATAATTATGATAATTATGATAAAAGGGCTGAAGTTGCAGATTTATTGTTTTTTGTTCTTTTGCCCTAGCTTTCTTGCATGACTAGTAAAGTAAACAATAGATATCTACTAAGACTCTCTGTACTTGTTCCTTATGAAGGCCAGGGTCGTCTTTAACGACTGATTATAGCTGGCATCAGCTTTTTGCATAGATATGTGTGGGTACAGGATTTTTAGCAAGTGAGATCTATCTAACTGTGAATGCATATATATGAATATACTTTGAATATATGGAATACATATATATTTCAATGACAGTCCCCCCTTAGATACCACTTGCCCTAACAACCTGCTCCTGTCCCAAAGCGCTGCAACTCTTTTGTGCTGCCGGCGGGTTGAGATATGCCTAGCGCATGTCTCCCCCACCGAATACAGACTTTTCGCAAATGGGCGGTCAGGAGGACTGTCCCTGTCGGGGGTTTATCACAATCATAGTCTCTTTATTTAACTGCATGTTCAGAAAAAACGTGTATATTCTTCATCAGGTAGGTCATCTGTCTGGTCAGTCAGAGCATCCACGACATCCTTCATGGCTTAGGTGTCTCTCCTGGGAGCTTCCTTGCAATGCGATACGTGGATCCAAGCAGGCTTTCCCTCTAGTTACACAGAGGTTGGTGTCATCTGGGGCTCTTGGACAGGACCATCAAATCTGGCAGTGAAGAGAAAAACTCGAGAATGGACATTAGTTTTTAACCAATTCAATTACATAAGCAAACAAGATATAATTTTGCATATTCTGCTGCTGAGGGAAGAATGCACCTAACTTGGGACTAGACCCAAACAAAATTTCGTATGGTGACAGATTTTCTGGGTCTCTGGGAGTGTGCCTTACGCTAAACAGTGCAATTGGGAGTGTGTCATGCCATGGTTTGCGTGTCTCTTGGGCAATTTTCAGCATCCTATTCTTAAGTGTTCCGTTCAGTCTTTCTACCTTCCCGCTGCTCTGGGGGTGGTAAGGAGTGTGTAGGTCTAGGTCTGACCCTACCGCTGACCAGATCTCTCGTGTCAGATTTGCGGTGAATGCTGGCCCCTGATCACTCTCTATCACTTCTGGAACCCCGTATTTGCACACTATCTCTGAGAGTAGCTTCTTTGCAGTAGTTTTTGCTGACTGGTTCCTCACTGGAAAAGCTTCTGTTCATCTTGAAAATACTTCTTTGACCACAATGGCGTATTTGAATCCTTCACTTGGCGATATCTGGATGTGGTCTATCTGGATCCTTTGAAGCTGGTAGAGTGGTCTTTCCAGATGAGGTGAGGGGGACTTTCTTCCATACGTCCAGGCTTGCATTTGCCGCAGGTCATACAGCTGCTGGTGAATTTGGCTGTTAGGGTGGAGATCCCTGAAGCGAACCAGTAAGCACCAATCAGATCATTCATCTGTGTCTTTGATATGTGGGTGTGGGTCCATGTGCCCATTGGACCACCATAGGGTGCATACTTTGTGGTAGGCAGAGTTTGAAGTCCATTATTCATAGCCTTCCTTCTTCACGTGTTGCTTTTTTCGCATTCAGCTCTTCTTCTCCTTTTGGAGCTTGGTCTTGCAACTTCTTGAGCAGATCCCAGGACGTCTTTTTGTCAGGTTTCTTGTCTTCAGTCGTCATGTAGTAGCCGTCCGGCTCTACGACCTCTCCCACTTCTCCATGTTGTCTTCCTTTGGCCGCTTCTTTGGCTGCCATGTCCACCATGTTATTGCCTCACGCCTCTTCTGTTCTCAGTTTTCCATGCACTTTGATTTTTCAAATTGCCACCATTTTGGAAGTTGGAGTACACCCAGCAGGTCCCTGAAGGCTCCATGATGCTTCACGGTTGTCCCATTTGCTGTGATGAAGCCCCTTGTAGCCCAGATGGGCCCAAAGTCGTGTGCTATGCCATGCGAGTACCTGTAGTCGGTGTAGATGTTTGCAGTCTTGCCTTCTGCCATCTGGCAGGCCTTCGTCAGCGCTATCAGTTCTGCTTCCTGGGCTGACAGGCTAGGTGACAGACTTCTGGACCACAGGATTTCTTGATTGCTGGTCACTGCACTTCCTGTGTGGAAACTTCTTCATCATCTGCAAATCTGGAGCCATCCAAGTAGAGGATAAATTCTGTAAATTTTGTTCTGGAAAGTCCATATTGTATCCCCCCTTGGGAGTGGGAGTAGAGTAGCCGGGATGAGGACTGTAGGTCTGGAGACGGTGACATTATGAGACAAAGGCGATAGAGGCGCCACAAAGATGCCTGGCGGTGGGGAGATTATTGTTGGTTGAGCTTGATTGAAGATTGCCAAGATGTCGTGTGGAGTGAGAGTTTCCAGTGGCTGTCCAAGAGTGATGTCAGCAACCTTGTCCAGGAAGGTGTGTGCTGCAGATACTGCCATCAGGCAGGAGGGTGCTCCTCTTGCAACTGGATCCAAGCAGGCTGAGAGGCAGCCTAAAAGTCTCTGTTTTCCCCCGTGAATCCGTGTCAGGACTCCAGTAGCATGACCTTCTTTCTTCCATCAGGTAGACGGAAAGACTTCTCATAGTCAGGTAGGCCTGGTATTGGCGCTGAGACTGTGGAGTTCTTCCAATCTCCTGAATGAGTTGAAGGCTGCGTCCGATAGAAGGAGCGGGGTTGCGTTGATGCAAGCGCACAGAGGCTGCATTAGGACTGAGGCATCAGGGATCCAGGTTCTGCAATATGACACTAGACCAGGGAAGGCCTGCAGCATTTTCGGAGTTGTTGGGGGAGCCATCTTCTCCACAGTGGTCTTCCAGTCATTTGACAGGTGTTTCGTCTGGTGGGCAATACAGTGTCCCAGGGATGTAACTTGCTTCTGACATCACTGGACTTTGTTCTTCCAGACCTTGCATTGCTGTTCTTCCAGGTAGAGTAGGAGAGACAAGGAATGGACTGTGCAGGTATCGATGTCAACCACACAAAAGAGAAGGTCATCCACGTGTTGTAGAAGAGTGACTCCTGCATATTCTGCAATCCAGTTGACGAGGATGGAGGACATTGTCTTGGTGAAACTTGAAGGGCTTGTTCTGAACACCTTGAGGCAACACTGTCCATATGCACTGCACTGGTGCGTGAAGGCTGGCCTCCAGGTGGAGGGGAACACTGAAGAAGGCATTGGCCAGGTTGATCAGCGTGAATACCGTTGCGGTGACTGGGACTTTTGAGAGCAGAGTGTGCGGGTTCAGCACTGTTGGGGTTTCAAATACCGTAGCCTCTTTCACGGCCTCCAGGCCTTGCACCATTCTGAACTCAGTGAGGTTTACAGTCTTTTTCTTTACTGTGGAAAACTGGTATTGATTCCGATGGGCGAGGCAGCCCAGTTTGGCCTTGTCCTTCAGTATGTGGCAGGGGACTCCCATCTGCCAGCGCAGAGCTGGCGGGAAAACAAGTCGTCTACTAGGATCCACATCATGAGAGATGACGACCAGCTGGCTTTCTTGTTCTCCACCAAGACAGTCACTGTGTTAGCACCTGCTCTGGTCACAGGGGGTCTTCTTGTTGGGACGTCTCCTTAACCGGCTGCTTTTTTCTCAGCACGGGCCATCAGTTGTTTCTTTTTCTCCAGCTCGGTCTCAGGTCAGTATTTGTGCACAAGTTTGAAGAGCTGAGTGGCTTTTTGCCGGTCTAGGGCCTGGGTGAACTGGTTGATTGCAGGGGGCACCTCCTGGTGCTTGCAAAAGATGAACCTCTGGCGTTGGAGCCGGATGAGGTGTTGCCATTCCATGAAGCGAGTAGGGTCCTTCTTGAGTTGAATATCCTGGCCAATGTCAAAGTTCTCAGGCAGTCTTCTTAGGCGAGTTCACTTAGACCTTCAGTTGGTCAGAGACATCTTGACTCTGGGTGATGGAGTGGCTTTTCTGGTACTATGTCCAGCACCTCCTGTGATAGGTCTGCAGTGTGGTTGTTCCTGTTTCTTCTTGGGTCAGGGGTGAAGAAAGTGTCATGGTCCCATCTTTCTGGAACACTCTGGTCGCTTTCAGCTTCTGCAGTAGGTCCACTCCCAATAGGTTGAGGGTGCAGGTCTTTGACACAACAAACTGGGACATGATGGAGTGTTCTGGCTGAGTCCACACGCTCAGGGGCTTCATAATCTGGAAATGTCTGACTTGACCATCAATTTCCATGCAGGACGCAGAAGATTCTGATAGATAGGTGAGGTTGCGGAGTTCCACAAGAAAAGATCTGACTACGCCATCCACTCTCAGGATATTGGTCCCACTGGTGGGGTTCCCTGTGGACTTGGCGTGCTCCTGTCCTATGGACGGGGTTCTTCACTGCTTTCTGTGTTTCTTCTTCTTCTGGACCAAGTCAGTGTTCTGCACCGGTTCCGGAAATGACCGAACTCGCCACATTTGTAACACTGGACATCCCTTCTGTCCCGGCGGGACTCAAACCTTTTTGCTACTGCGAGCAGGGTATCCATTGCTATTGATGTGTACTCAGGCCTGGCTACTACCAGTGGTTTCCTGATTGGTTCTCTCAGTCCATGCGCAAAAGCCTGTGCCAACATTCGTCTGTGTGTCTGATCATGGGTAATGAGGCCCAAATCTTGAAACACTTGCATTACTCTGTCATGGAACTTCTCCACAGACTCTGTCTTGTCTTGACTCATGTCATGTAGGCTGAGAGTTTGTCCTGTCAGTCTGCTTTTGGCCCATTCTCTGAGCTGCTCAAATAGCTTTGGTCCTGTCTCCCAGGCATACGCATCTAACTCTGCTGGAAGCTTGAAGTGTTCTCTCATAATTGGCCAGAATGCATCACCTGCTTTTATTTCCATTACGGTCCAGAGATCAATCCAGGCTGCTGCATACGTTCGCTGGATCTGCTGCATTTTTTGGCAAAATGGCATGGGGTGTATCCCTGGGTCTGGCAGCATACTGATCACCTGGCTTGGGATGAAGGGCTCATAGGATGGTGCCTCTACCTGTCCCTGCTCTATTGGTGCTTGTGTGATTTCTTCTCTAGTATTGGGCATCATGTATGATGTTGTGTCTTCATCTTCATCAGATGAGAAGTGACATGGTGTGCTTGATGCATATACTGGGTGATGTTGCGGTGGATCAGTGTCATAGTTCCATGTTGGCAGCTCTGCTTGGCACTGAGGTTCCTCATTTGTGTCTGCAGCTACACTTCCCCCCCTGTGAAGCCATGGCTGTGGGCTCTGCTAGCTGTTGTGTCTGGGGGCTACCTGCAGTGTTTTGTGTAGGGAGATTTGCACTTTCTTCTCCTGATATAATGACTGGCAATGTTTGTACTGTGCTTGGGATAGACAGGGTGCCCTGTGCTGGAGGCACTGAATACAGGGACACCACATTGCTTTGATTGGGCGTTGACCCAGTTGATAACGAAGTAGAAAAAAGAGGAAGAGAAGGGAGGTGTGAGTGAGAAGAGGTGGGATGTGCCTGAGAGGAGGAGGAAGGAGGAGAGCAAGCACGAGCAGGTGGGTATGGTGTGGGAGGAGAAAGGGAGGAAAAGGAAGGAGGGGAGGGAGAGAAGAGTGAAAGGGGGAAAGGAGAGAAAGATGGAGGAGAGAGAGAGGAGAAAGATAGAGGAGAAGTAGAAGAAGATGAAGAAGAAGATTTGAGAGTCGGAGAGGAAGAGATAGAAGAGGAAAAGGAAGAAAATGGATGTGTCAGAGATGTGAGGGAGGGGAAAGAAGGAATGATAGGGAAAGAAGGATAGAGAGGGATGGCAGCGAGGAAAGAGGAGAAAAGTCTGAAGAAGAAGGAGAAAGGGACTGAGAGAAGAAAAAGGAGAGGGTGTCCCCCCTGTGGCTCTTGAGAGGGGACCATTGAAACAAAAATGCCTTCTCCCTGTGGAGAGAGGCGGGGAGCGTTTTTCCCTGTACAAGGCTTCTTATTCAATGAGAGCAGCCTACACCTGTCCCGTGTCTCCACATGATGGACATGTGATGTGTGTGACTCTGAATTCTGCTCTTGTGACATGTCAGTGATCATTTTCTCACAGACGATTTAACACCTTTTCAATCTTATTCACATAAAAAATCACTTCCTGGTCCGTTCAAAATTAACTTGCTGTACCTTCTACACAATGCACCACTGCTCTTTTATAGCAGACGGTAATCTATAAACAAACTTTCTTGTTGCCTTTCAAACAAAAAACAAGAAAAAAACAATTCATTATGCAGTGTAAAGTCTGCCTGTCCATTTGCTTCTCACGTACTCTGACCTTCTATTCACATGCCAGCTCTTTGATTCTCACGTACTGTGTCTATTCCAAAAAACTATTCAACAAAGGTGATTAAAAATCTGGAAACTGCTGCATTCTGGTTCTGTGTGTCTTCGCTGAATGCCTGATGGGAGGGGTGAGTGAAGCCGCTGCGCAGTTTGTGTGTGTGTTCTCCCTCAGCCTGCAGTTTCCTTATCTGTGGAGTGACCTTGGTCTAAAGCAAGCTAGTAGATCTTGCTGGTTGGAGAGTAAAACTCTAAAATAAGTTGATTAGAAAAATCTCTCCGAAATCATTTAAAAATGTACTTAAAAGAAAAACTTTTAAAAAAAAAAGTTAGATTTAGTAAAAAAAACTCTAGGAAAGAAAAAAAAATTGACCAAAAAGGGGAGGGAAAAAAAAACCGTATTAATCATAAAACTCTGAAAAACAACCCTTGTTACTAAAACAGCTAATTAAAAACAGAAAAGAGGTGGAAAAACTGATTGTAAAATGATAAAAACAAAAAGAAAAATACTTTAAAACTTTTGTCTGGTAGCGTAGGCTTTTTCCTACCACCCTCTGGAATGTCATCTCGCTGCTGCCAGCACTTCCCCCCTCCCTTATATCTCTGCTTGCAGTCTCTACAGGCACTGAAATCACGTATCAAAAAAAAGATTATCCATATAGAATAGCAAAAAATGAATACAGTTCAGTCTGAATGCCTGAGAATTTTCACGCTACAGCCTGTAGCCAAAAAACTAGCTTAAAAAATCAAAACCAGGAAACAGATGTGACAACGTGATTAGCAGAGGAGGGGGGTCAAAGGGGTTTCTTGCTGCTGCAGCCAGTAGTGAATGAGATAGTGACAGAGCGCACGCTGCTCTGAATGAGATTTAAAGCGTTAGTACCTGATACAGACAGTGACACGTACAATGAGACAGACACCCGGGAGAATACGAATCCCTCTTTTGATGATCTGTGACACATACAAGCTGCTCCGGTAACTGATAACTCACCAATTGCACTGAGCATGGCAATGCTCCAGGTCTACAACTTCTGAAAACCGTACGCCCTGGCCAGTGCGCCGGTCACAGTAATCTGTAATAGCCTGTACAAAATTCCCACCCTTCACACCTGGAATACTGGGAGTGTCTCCCTCCGATGTGTGAAAGAATCTGTGAGAATTTTTCCAAAACAAAGCCCCCACCCTTCACACCTGGAATACTGGGATTGTCTCCCTCCTATGTGTGAAGGAATCTGTGAGAACTTATCCAGCAATTTGGCTTTACTGCTATACAGCTTCCAGAGATCAGCAAGCAAAACACAGTCACCGTTCCAACTTTTCTCCCGGTTCACATAAAACATAAAACACATACATAGCACAGCAGCAAACACCTTATATCCCAGGGTTTTGGATAAGGGTGTGGACTTTTTACACTACCTGAGAATGCGGTGGTGACCACACCTGACCGGCAAGAGGTGTAAGACCAGGACTGAGCACAAGGGACTTTCAGGTAAGATGACAATATTTTCTTACCTTACTTATGGAGCTGCGCAGTCTCCGTCCCGTGAGCCAAGGCCATGGCCAACACCTCTGTCTCTCCGGTCAGCAGGTCCCCGTGCGTTTCGTCCACTGCCCCACGTTGGGCGCCAACTGTTATGGAAATTTAATTAGGATAAATCTATCCTGAAGTGTTTGTTGGTGCTGTTCCCAATTTTCTATTAAATGTCTTTTTGAGCGCTCAGAACGAAATGAGGACTGTCCACAACGGAAGTGTCAGTGTAACAGTTCGTCAAGACTACACATTTATTATTCATTCAAGGTTTTATACGTTTACAAAAAGGGCTGGTTAGTCAATTAACATACAATTAAAAGCTGCTAGATTATTGGCTGTTCTAGTGTAAGTATGATAATTATGATAATTATGATAAAAGGGCTGAAGTTGCAGATTTATTGTTTTTTGTTCTTTTGCCCTAGCTTTCTTGCATGACTAGTAAAGTAAACAATAGATATCTACTAAGACTCTCTGTACTTGTTTTTTATGAAGGCCAGGGTCGTCTTTAATGACTGATTATAGCTGGCATCAGCTTTTTGCATAGATATGTGTGGACACAGGATTTTTAGCAAGTGAGATCTATCTAACTGTGAATGCATATATATGAATATACTTTGAATATATGGAATACATATATATTTCCATGACACCATCAATTACTGTTATGCTTTTGGTGCATATGACTTGGTAGCATGGTAGGTCTTGCGGTCACTGACAAAAAAAAGAATGGGAAGACAACATGAGAAGGTGAAGTGGAGTTTCCTGGGCCCATTAATTACCTTGGTTATAAGGCTTATTGGGGTGCATATGATTTGATAGCAGGGCAGGCCTTGCAGTCACTGACAAAAAGAAAAAAAGAATGGGAAGACAACATGAAGAAGGTAAAGTGGAGTTTCCAGGGCCCATCCAGTACCTGGGTTATAAGGCTTATTGGGGTGCATATGACTTGGTAGAATGACAGGCCTTGCAGTCAGTGACAAAAAAAAGAATGGGAGGACAACATGAAGAAGGTGAAGTGGAGTTTCCTGGGCCCATCCATTACCTTGGTTATAAGGCTTATTGGGGTGCATATGACTTGGTAGCATGGCAGATCGTGTAGTCACTGACAAAAATAAAGAATGGGAAGACAACATGAAAAAGGTGAAGTAGAGTTTCCTGGGCCCATCCATTACCTTGGCTATAAGGCTTATCGGGGTGCATATGAATTGGTAGCATGGCAGGTCTTGCGGTAACTGACAAAAAAAAAGATTGGGAGGACAACATGAAGAAGGTGAAGTGGAGTTTCCTGGACCGTTCCAGTACCTGAGTTCAAAGGCTTATTGGGGTGCACATGACTTAGTAGCAGGGCAGGCCTTGCAGCCAATAACAAAAAAAAAACAGAATAAGGGAAAACATGAAGAATGTGAAGTGGATTTTCCAGGTCCAATCCAGTACCCTGGTTCAAAGGCTTATTGAGGTGCATATGATTTGGCAGCAGGGCAGGCCTTGCAGTCACTGATAAAAAAAAAAAGAATCTGAAGACAACATGAAGAAGGTGAGGTGGACTTTCCAGGGCCCATCCAGTACCTGGGTTATAAGGCTTACTGGGGTGCATATGACTTGGTAGCATGACAGGCCTTGCAGTCACTTACAAAAAAAAAGAATGGGAGGACAACATGAAGAAGGTGAAGTGGAGTTTCCTGGACCCTTCCAGTACCTGAGATCAAAGGCTTATTGGGGTGCATATGACTTGGTAGCAGGGCAGGCCTTGCAGTCACTGACAAAAAAAAAGAATGGGAGGACAACATGAAGAAGGTGAAGTGGAGTTTCCTGGGCACATCCAGTACCTGGTTTATAAGGTTTATTGGGGTGCACATGACTTGGTAGCAGGGCAGGCCTTGCAGTCACTGACAAAAAAAACAGAATGAGAGGACAACATGAAGAATGTGAAGTGGAGTTTCCAGGGCCCATCCAGTACCTGGGTTCAAAGGCTTATTGGAGTGCACATGACGTAGGGGGTACCCGTGATTCGTGTGAGCCTTTATAACCAAAACCAGTCTTCCCTTAAACCTCATTCACAGATTAACTTTACCCCATAAATCTCCCTTTTTTTTTTTTTAAAAGAAAAACACAAGACCCCATCTGGATTTAATGGCCACAGCAGCCTTTTATTAAACATAGCTTACAAACAAAATAATTTTTCAAACAATATCCTCCCGGGAGGGGTGGTCCTCGAAGCCCCGAAATATATCCACTGCAAATGCGCAACGTCCACCTTGGCCTCCAGGATAGGTTTTACCCCCAGCCGCTATGCACCAGCTCGGAGGCCAATAGTAACCAATCCCGGCCAAATGAAACCTCTTAACAAGCCCCTTAATTTTTCCAAAACCGCGGAATAATTGTCCCAACCACTTGAAATCACACAGGGGGAGTCCAGGACCCCTTGAGATCCCCCCCCTCCAATCCACCATTCCCCTATTCCACCAACTTCGAGGACCTCCCCCCACGCCCCACTGCCGTGACAAATATGCATTACTGGAATAGAATTTTGAGTCGTACCACTAAAACTATAAAAGGGAGGGTGGGTGGGAGCTTCTTTTCAGTTGAAGGGATCCACGTGTAATGGCTGCCGTTATAATATGGCTGATCCCTTTGAATATTAACCCTATGCTCCTCCCCTGACCCCTCCTACCTGCAAGCAATAACCTCCCCTTACTACCACTCATGTCTCTATGTTAACCCCTAATGCTGCCTGGGACCTATGGGCTCCCTATACTCCCACGTTACCCAGTCATGGTGGCCTCCCTCAATGGCCAGGGGCCCCGTACGGCCTCTCTTGACGTAGGGGGTACCCGTGATTCGTGTGAGCCTTTATAACCAAAACCCAACTTCCCCTAAACCTCGTTCACAGATTAACTTTACCCCATAAATCTCCCTTTTTTTTTTTTTAAAAGAAAAACACAAGACCCCAACTGGATTTAATGGCCACAGCAGCCTTTTATTAAACATAGCTTACAAACAAAATAATTTTTCAAACAATATCCTCCCAGGAGGGGTGGTCCTCGAAGTCCCGAAATATATCCACTGCAAATGCGCAACGTCCACCTTGGCCTCCAGGATAGGTTTTACCCCCAGCCGCTATGCACCAGCTCGGAGGCCAATAGTAACCAATCCCGGCCAAATGAAACCTCTTAACAAGCCCCTTAATTTTTCCAAAAACCGCGGGAATAATTGTCCCAACCACTTGAAATCACACAGGGGGAGTCCAGGACCCCTTGAGATCCCCCCCTCCAATCCGCCATTCCCCAATTCCACCAACTTCGAGGACCTCCCCCCACGCCACTCACATAAATGTTCTGACCCCCTTAAACATTTATGTCCCTCCAAACTCTCAGACCTGTTTCAATCCCTTCCTGGATGGCCGGGCACCACATATTGGTGCCGACAGCATTGAGATGAACCCCATCAGTTCCCGACTCCCGACTCCAGCTCCCTGTGGCGCACCACGACCGCACCATTTCTCACCATAAAACGAGACACGGCCCTATTTACCTTAATTCGGGCTCTATTAACCCCTTCAACAGAGCGAGCCCCCCGCCAGACCTTCCTGGGGATAATATCTGACCACACTGCTAAAAGCTTGGGAAACATCGCCCAAAGCCTCAGGAAATCGAACTTGATGTCCCTGATCAATTCCCTGCAAGGCCTTTTGGCCAAATCGTTCCCACCTAGATGTAAAACCATCACATCGGGAGCCCTGTCCAAACGCACAAAATGGTGAAATTGTGATAAAAATTGACTCCAGACCATCCCGCGTTTGCCGATCCAACGCAGAATCACCGACTCTCGTGGGATGCCCAGCTGACGCCCGTCCGGACGAACCGCTGCCCGTATCGCGGCCCAAAACACGAAAGAGTGTCCCATTATCCAAATAAGCCGCTGACCACCGTCTGAAACAAAACAACAAAACATTCTTTTAAGCAAGGGTTCCAAAATAAACAGACCACATTCTTAAATCAGATTTGGGCGGATATATGACCTAAACCTTGTTGATTCCCACCGCCCAATCCTTTTCACCACCTCCTCTCCTAAACCCCTCCTGGTCGCCTCTGTGACAGCTCCGATCCTAAAAGAGTGTCCACTATAGTCCTTCGCCGAAATGCCCCCTAACTCCAGACTACGCCTAAATACCGCCAAGAACTGGAAACGTGATAAAAAGGAACCGTCCTCATGTGACAAAAATGGGTTATGCAACGCGCCCCCCCGCCTCATAAATTCACTTACGCAAACCACCGGGCACACAGGTGACTCTGTAACCCCAAATAGCACCACTCTACAACCCTTTCCTTCCACATCTGTTTTGGATGACCGAATAAACACCACCACTCTATCACTATAAACATCCAAATCTTCCCTCAGCAGACCCCCTTTCTTTAACTTGGATGGGCTAACCAGCTCCCCCAAACGAAATGCCCCAAAGAAAGCCAATGCAAAAGCTGCCTTAAATAGATCTATCTCCCAATGTGACGAACATACTCCTGGCAATTGATTACCCAGAACTAATAACACTTCATATGAAACTGGGCGTCTCATATCCAACGCTCTCCAACCCTTCCTCCAGCCCTTCACCACTTGAAGCACTAAAAAGGACTTTGTCACATCACTGAGACCTCTAACCTTGAAACTAAAAGCAAGACCTGCTAACAACTTGTTCAGTTTCGACACTGACCAACCCGATTCCCTACAATGTCCAACCAGCAACAACAATCTGCTCTCATCCTCCATCCCTTCTCCCAACGAAACCCTCCAACCTTCCCAAATACTCCAGGCCTGCCCGTACTGCCTCCATGACCTGCTTGACAAGGACTTCGAAAACAAATGCCCTACTGCACGCAAGGAAGATTCCACAACTCCATTGGACACTCCATGCCTGACGAATCCGCTTGAGGTGCCAGCTCCCGGAAACGTTCCCACTGTAAATTGAAAAGAGCAACAATGACAGGATTAAACACCACTGATCTGACCTCTGCCACAACCCATAGATTAAGATTTAATCCCAACATGACCAAACGTTGTAACATTTTCACAACCGCAGGGGATGCCGATGACAATGAATTCACCGCAGTTACCACTCCTTCCAGCACGCAAGGAAAGCGAATCTTCCTATTTTTTACCCTCCCCCCACAAGAACAGTGCCACTACAATAGGAAACAGGTGAGTCAAAACCCGGTTTGATAGCAGGTCCTGTTCTTTCCAAGAAGAAGGCCAATCCGCCACTAACCAACTACCATGGAAAAACAAGCAAAAACCACGACCTTCCATGTCATCCAGTATAACCCCAAAGCATCCGCGTTCACTACTGGCTGGATCCAGATAGATTTTCCATTGTAGATTTCCAAAAATTTTGCCCAAACCGCCAAATCTTCACGCAATTCTTTCTTCAACCTAATGAAATGTACTGGGGATCTCACTCCCACTGTTGCCAGTGACAACCTCTGACAAAAAGCCCTGCCCATAGGCATAATTCTGCATGCAAAATTTAGCTTGCCCAGTAACGATTGCAAGTCACGTAAAGATATTTTCTTCGAACTTCGGGCTCTCAACACCTCCTCCCGCAACGCGATCACCTTCTCATCAGGCAATCTACACTCCATTGCCAAAGTATCTATTTCAATTCCTTGAAAACTCAATGTAGTCACTGGCCCCACTGTTTTCTCAGCTGCTAGGGGCACCCCAAACCTTTTTGCCAAACTCTCCATTGTATGTAGTAACAATGAGCAAATAGAACTCTGAGCCGGACCGACAAACAAGAAGTCATCGAGGTAATGAATGCATAACCCCAGACCGGACACTTGTTTCACAGCCCACTCCAAAAACGTGCTGAATGTTTCAAAATAAGCACAAGAAAGAGAACAGCCCATAGGAAGACACCGGTCGACAAAAAATCCTCCATCTCAAAAACAACCCAACAAGTGCAGGCTGTCAGGGTGTACTGGCAGTAGCCGAAATGCGGCTTCTATGTCAGTCTTAGCCAACCATGCTCCTCGTCCACATAAATGCACCCAATCCATGGCTGCGTCAAATGACGTATAAAGCACCGAGCACAGTTGTGAATCAATGCCGTCATTTACCGAAGATCCTTTTGGGAAGGACAAGTGATGGATCAGTCTGAACTTATTGGGCTGGCTGGGTGTACTGGCAGTAGCCGAAATGCGGCTTCTATGTCAGTCTTAGCCAACCATGCTCCTCGTCCACATAAATGCACCCAATCCATGGCTGCGTCAAATGACGTATAAAGCACCGAGCACAGTTGTGAATCAATGCCGTCATTTACCGAAGATCCTTTTGGGAAGGACAAGTGATGGATCAGTCTGAACTTATTGGGCTCTTTTTTCGGGACCACACCCAGAGGGGAAACCCTCAAATTACTGATGGGGGGCAAAGGAAATGGGCCCGCCATTCTACCCAGGGAAACCTCTTTCTTTAACTTATCAGTGACGACGTCCGGGAACTGCAATGCTGATTTTAAATTCTTTTTGGAAAAACGAACCATTGATTCGACTGATGGAATCTTGAAACCATCTCTAAAACCCTCTCTTAATAAAGTAGCTGCCGCTGTATCAGGGTATCTACTTAGAAATCCCTCCATCGCGTCGAGTTGAACTGGCGTCACTCCTTTTTTCAACGCCGTCGCCTCCCTTCTGTCTGCCCCCTCTAAAACATTTTGATGCTCCATGTGCGCCTCCACAAGCTGAACACTCGTGTTTAAACTTGCATTTCGCCCCAAACTTGCATAACCCCTCATTGAACGCAAAGCACAGTCCTTTTTGCATGACCACTGAGTGTCCTGACTGTCCCTGACCCCCAGTGTCCCCTGGAAAAGGCTGACTACCTTGGCCCATCCTGGACGGAACCATAACCCTCATCCAAAGAGCTATATCTTTATGATCCCACCCAATGCTTGGTCGAACTGCCTTTCGCTGACGGAATTGTTCGTCATACCTTAACCAGCCCTGACCCCCGTAAACCCGATATGCCTCACCTATTGCATCCATATAACAAAAAAGTCCCGAACAATTCTCCGGGGCCTTCTCACCAATTACGCTAGCTAAAATGGCAAATGCTTGCAGCCAATTAGAGAAGGTTCTGGGAATTAACAGGTACCTCCTCTTTTCCTCGTCTTCCCTCTTAGTATCCTCCCTCTGCAACCTATCTAAATTAAAACGTTCTAAGGGAAGTAATGAAAATATCTCTATATACTCCCCTTTCCAGATCCTTTCCCTAACCTCTTGCTTCAGGTGTGCTCCCAATGGCCCTTCAAAACAAACATAGACCTCTCCTTTTGCTGAATCGTCCAGCCTCACTGTATCCTCCTTCTCCTTATCACTACCCCCCGCTACAGGCGACAATGCCAACTCCGCTGATGGACCAGCAGCACCCGACGACGCCGTAGCTCCCTCTGCAGATGCCAATATCCCGTCCTATGGAAACACCCTGCTAGGTCCCCCAACCCCTCCTGATAAAACTCCAACCCCTTAAGCATCCCTAACACTACCCATCCAGGCGGCGGACGGCGATAGCCCACCTTGCACATCTCCACTCCCCCATAACATAGCTAAATCTCTGAGCCCATGCAAAATTAACCCTAAACCCCCGCTAACTCTCCCAGAAAACATATCCTGGCTCCTAATCCCCTGCGAAGCTAACGGAGGGTTATGATAAATTAAATGATCGCTCTCACCTAGCTGCCCAGGCGCTGTGAACCCGGCAGTCGAAGATCCTGTATCCTGTAGCAGGTGACCCTGATTTGAACTCCTTCTGCGCTGATCCTCAGACGAAGCAATAGCTCCCAGGACTCCCTGTCCCACAGACAGCCGACTGATAGCAGGAGGAGTGCCAGCCATCTGTGCAGGGAGCCCCAGAGCCGACTCTGCTGTAGCTGTAGTTTCAGGACCAAGGCCAGCGTCCTGCTGCCCGTGTAGATGAGCGCTCTGTAACTCTAGCAGTGTGGACACAGCACTGCCAGCCCTGGAGTCAGACAGCCCCCGCTGCACTGCAGAAGGCCCCCGCAGGCTTGTGGAGCTGATCCAGGTGAGTCCTGCTGTGTGCCGGACAGCGCGCTCCCTGCTAGGCCAGCTGACTGCCGCCCGCTGCGTCCCCCACGCTGAGAGGCCTGTTGGTAAGGCCCCCGCCTCCTTGCTTCACTCACTCTGTGCCGAGCAGGCCCACAAACTCCACTTGTGCCTGCCGCTCCAGCTCCTGACACCCTGGGCGATGAGTCAGACGTGAGGGAGGCTGACACCTCCCCCTGCTGCAGGCCCCGCCGTGAGGATGGATTCCTCTCGGCTCTGCCGCACGTCAGCGTGGCCCTGCTGCCTGCACACTGAGCCGGAGGGTCCCTTGAGGGGCTCCTACGTCGGCGCTGGGCCCGGGTGGTGATCTCGGGGCTTAAGCGTGCCGGAGGCCTAGACCTGGGCATCATCCGTCACCACACCATGCAGCAGGCCACTCACAGATTGCTGCAGCTATGCTGTGCCCTGAGTGCCCGCCGCATCCCGCAGTCTCTGCAGCAGGGCCTTAACGTCCATAGCTATCAGGTACCACAGAGCTTCTTTTCAGTTGAAGGGATCCACGTGTAATGGCTGCCGTTATAATATGGCTGATCCCTTTGAATATTAACCCTACGCTCCTCCCCGACCCCTCCTACCTGCAAGCAATAACCTCCCCTTACTACCACCCATGTCTCTATGTTAACCCCTAATGCTGCCTGGGACCTATGGGCTCCCTATACTCCCACATTACCCAGTCATGGCGGCCTCCCTCGATGGCCAGGGGCCCCGTACGGCCTCTCTTGACTTGGTAGCAGGGCAGGCCTTGCAGTCACTGACAAAAAAAAAAATAGAATGAGAAGACAACATGAAGAAGGTGAAGTGGAGTTTCCAGGGCCCATCCAGTACCTGGGTTATAAGGCTTATTGGGTGCATATGACTTGGTAGCAGGGCAGGCCTTGCAGTCACTGACAAAAAAACAGAATGAGAGGACAACATGAAGAATGTGAAGTGGAGTTTCCAGGGCCCATCCAGTACCTGGATTCAAAGGCTTATTGGGGTGCACATGACTTGGTAGCAGGGCAGCCCTTGCAGTCACTGACAAAAAAAAAAAGAATGGGAGGACAACTTGAAGGTGAAGTGGAGTTTCCTGGGCCCGTCCAAAACCTGGGTTATAAGGCTTATTGCGTTGCCATTGACTTGGTAGCAGGGCATGCCTTGCAGTCGCTGACAAAAAAAACAGAATGGGAGGACAACATGAAGAATGTGAAGTGGAGTTTCCTTGGCCCATCCAGTACCTGGGTTCAAAGGTTTATTCCGGTGCACATGACTTGGCAGAAGGGCATGCATTGCAGTCACTGACAAAAAAAAAAGAATGGGAGGACAACATGAAGAAGGTTAAGTGGGGCTTCCTGGGCTCATCCAGAACCTGGGTTACAAAGGCTTATTGGAGTGCATATGAATTGGTAGCAGGGCAGGCCTAGCAGTCACTGACAAAAAAAACAGAATGGGAGGACAACTTGAACAATGTGAAGTGGAGTTTCCTAGGCCCATCAAGTACATGAGTTATAAGCCTTATAGGGGTGCACATGACTAGGTAGCAGGGCAGGCCTAGCAGTCATTGAGAAAAAAAGAATGGGAGGATAACATGAAGGTGAATTGGAGTTTCCTTGGCCCATCCAGTACCTGGGTTCAAAGGCTTATTGGGGTGCACATGACTTGGTAGCAGGGAAGGCCTAGCAGTCACTGACAAAAAAAAAAGAATGAGAGGATATGAATAAGGTGAAGAATATTTTCCAGGGCCCTTTCCAGTACCTGGGTTCAAAGGCTGATCGGGTGCATATGACTTGGTAGCCGGGCAGGCCTTGCAGTCACTGACAAAAAAAAGAATTTGAGGACAACAAGAAGAAGGTGATGTAGAGTTTCCTAAGACCATCCAGTACCTTGGTTATATGGCTTATTGGGGTGCATATGTCTTGGTAGCATGGCAGGCCTTGCATTGACAGATAAAAAAAAAGAATGTGAGGACAACATGAATAAAGTGAAATGGAATTTCCTGGGTCCATCCAGTACCTGGGTTCAAAGGCTTATTGGGGTGTATATGTCTTCGCAGCAGGGCAGGCCTTGCAGTCACTGACAAAAAAAAACAGAATGAGAGTATGGATCGCCCGCCAGGGCAGTGGGATACTTGGTACCGTGACCCGGTCTGTGGCCCTGGGCGTCCAATAAAAGGGGAATTATTTACAGGGGATGTTTAGAGTTTGTAGTAAGGTATTCGTGACGCCACTTGTGGTATCTGGTCAGAGATGACCAGCACTGCAGTGCAGATCCTCTGAGACTGATGGTGTAATGCAGCAGAGTTGGAATAGCTTCCCACAAGTGAAGCTGGTGGTCTCAGGGCAGGTAGATGTTATACTATTAGAGTAATGGTACTGAGTGATGTAGCTGAGTGCAGTAGGTGACGCAGGAAAAAACTGAGAAACAATCAGCGAGTTGCAGTATCTAAAGCTTTACTTACAGTTTTGCAGGCAAAGTATCCAGGGCATTGAGTACAGGTAGTGCTGGAGTAGGTCAGCCTGAAAGCAATTTGGAATCCCCTTATCTCAGGTGGGATCTCAGGTCTCCTTTCTAGCGCTGTTCTCTGAGGCACTGGCTGCTATAAGCTCCGTCCAAGTTCCTCTCTCTCTCTGTCTCTTGTTTAAGTAGAACTTCATTCTCATAACAGGCAGCTGTAACCTGTTTTAGGAATCACTCTCTATGGAGTCTCCGGCTCACATGTGCTGCTGCTTTGTAGAAGGGTCTTAATTGAGACAGAGGACCTGCCGTCCTCTGCCCTCCGGATTCTGCTGCTGGGACTTTACTTCACCCTCTCAGCCTCGGACTCCAAGGGTCCGGTTTCTGGCGCTCAGACCTGGGGATGAGCTCTCTAAAGCCCCTCCATCCCCAGCTTGTCTCCACACGTCTGTCCTCTCTCGTCCTTCCAGCCAGACTTCTAACTCCTCCCCCAGCCAGAATATTCCAGAGAAGCTCTCCTGAATATCAGGTGTTAGAGCTCCTACTTCTGGTCTGGAGTAAGAAAAGGTGTTGCATGCTGTGTTACCTGTTAAGGGATCCTTCTTTGCTTTCAGGCATGATATCACTCTCCCCTGGAGGGAGGCAAGGTCACTGTGGCAGCCAAACTCCTAGGGTGTCACATTCCCCCTTGTACAATTCAGTACTCCTGGACTGAGGAAACATAAAGAAAACATATTATAACTATTTACAGGAATTATAACATCAAATATATACATTTGGCGAAGTCTGAAATGGGGTGCCCTTTTTCACCCTAGCTTAGTACAATGTGAGGGACCCGCCTCAAACCCTCAACGTAGGCCTTGGGCGGGCTACAAGGCATGACTGGTCTCCCTTTTGGATCACATCTTCGGCTAAGCCAGACGGTTTTTGTTCTGTAGTCATTAATATTAACTATTTACAAGTATTGTCCTGATCTCTCCGAGTCCAGTGACCCAATCGTCCATTTGAAGAATGAAATCAGAATGGTTAAAAGTTCTTACAGTAGTCTCTGTAGGCACATAGTTTAATAGTTGCAATTATTAACATTATAAACTTATTTACATTTCCCATGTACTTAATTCACTCATATGCGAAACCTAGTTGGGAGTAGGCCTTTGGTTGTACGGATAGACCTACAGAGCTCGGTTGTTTATAGTGACCTGACTGGGTCCACGGTGTTAACTACCACTGGTGTAGTGTGCTCTCTAATGGTTACGCCACTGGTGATTCTACGTAGTACAGGTATACCTGATTTTCTAGGACTACCCCTTCTCACTGTGGGCATAACAGATTCACCGGTGGCAGGAGGAGGACTTTCGCATTCCACTTCAAGTGTGGCTTCCGTCCCTGGAACTTGCAGTTCTTCAGGTTGATCCTGGGTCACTTCTCTTTCAGGCACTGTCGGTTGTTCAAAGGTCAAGACGGGCCCTACTATGGCCTGGTTTATTCTTGTCCAGATCGACGGGAACTCGCCAAGTGCAGTGCGGACCTTTTCTTCCACCTTTTCTACTAAAGAAGGAATGTCCTTATCTCCAATCTTTCCCTTTAACTGGTCAGGGCACGATTTCAAGTGATCCCTGGACACCACTGTGGAGTTTTCTCCTCCATCCTTACTGATAAGGCACACCTTTGTATTGTCGAAGTCCGAGGGCATAATAGTATATGGCTCTGCTTCCCACTGGTCGTCAAGCTTGTGGAGGCGCCTTTTCCTTTTGAGTACCTGTTCTCCAGGTGACAAGGGAACTGCAGGTGCATGCTGATTGTAAATTCTTTCTTGTTTTTGTCTTGCCTGAGACAAACTTTTCTCTACGCATTCTTGCACCTTGTGGTACTGTTGCTGACGCTCAGTATCCCAGTCTGCATCTGGTGCTGTTACCTCAGGTGTCAGGACTCCCATGTCCAAATCAATTGGTAATTTGCCAGGTCTCGCTCTCATTAAGTAGGCTGGTGTACAGTTGGTAGAATTCACCGGAATGTGGTTGCAGAGATCCACCAGATCTGACAACTTCTCTGACCACAAGTTTTTCTCTTCCCTAGGCAAGGTCTTCAAGAGATCAATTACCACTTGGTTCATCTTTTCACACATGCCATTTGTCTGTGGATGATACGGCATTGTCCGGATTTTCTTGCAGCCGTACATGTTACAGAACTCCTGGAACACTTCTGCTTCAAAAGCTGGGCCTTGGTCAGTAAGCACTCGTTCAGGGTAACCATGTGGTCGACAAAAGTGTTGTTGGAATGCCTTGGCTGCTGTCTTTGCTGTTTGGTCCTTGACAGGCACGACCACCAGGAACCTTGAGTAATGGTCCACGATGGTAAGGGCATAAACATAACCTGAATGGCTTGGAGTTAGCTTCACATGGTCCAAGGCTACCAATTCAAGTGGCTGTTTGGTGATTATTGGCTGCAACGGGGCTCGCTGGCTGTTACGGTTCTTTCTTCGCAAGTTGCATGGTCCACACTCTCGGCACCAATCTTCAATGGCCTTCCTCATGCCAATCCAGTAGAACCTCTCACGCAGTAGGACCTCCAACTTCTTCCATCCGAAGTGTCCTGCCCTGTTGTGGTACGCTTCAAGGACCATTGATGCATCTCTCCTCGGGATTACCACCTGCCAGACCAATTCATGGGTTCGGGCATTGACACTCCTCAGACACAGCTTTCCCTCATAGGTGAACAGCCTGCCCTTTTCCCTCCACAGCTGTTGGGACTCTTGTGGAGCAGCTGAACCAGGACGCGAATCAGCTTGTGCCAGTAGCTCATTTACCAGGCGGACTGCTGGTTCGCTATCCTGTGTCTCTGCCCACTCATGGTGAGGCTATGGGTTTAATGTAGCCTCTTTCATGATGTTTTTCACCCCTTGGTCATGTTGGGCTGCAACTGAACGGTGGAAGGCTGGTAACTCAATTTCTTTGAGTGTGTCCAGATCTTCTCCCCATCTGGTAAGTTGGCCATTCTGGACAGCGCTGTTATGAATACCTTGGAGGCGACTTCTGAGCTGGGGCTCCCTAAGGTGGTTGCTGAGGGTAATGAACTAATTACTGAATGGCCTTCAGCTGGCTCTGAATGGTATGATATAAGTGACCTGAGCTCCCAGCAGCCTTGCCGGTAATCAAATGTTCCTCCTGCTCTTGCTTGGAACACATCTTGCTTTCCTGCTCTCATTCAGATAAGTGTTTTTTTTTTTCCTCTACTGGATTTTCACTGCTGGTTTGCTGCTTGCAGTGGACTGCAGCCTGGTCCCCTTTTGGGGTCTTGCGCAGCAATTGTGCTCATTATGTGTTTGCATTTTTGCTTTGTTCCTTTGTCACTTTTTATTTACTGTGTTGCTGTGTGTTACACCAGAGATCTGATTTAGGTGGTAGAGATTGTGTGATCTCAGGTTTTATGTTAATCAAAAGTGGTATTTTTGTCAGGGTTTTTTTGGGTTGCAGTCAGAATTCTTTCCTATACTTTTCTATCTAGACAGATTGGGCCCCAGCGTTTGCTCATTCTATTTTCTGTCTGTGTCCGTGTTTTCTTCTTGTCTATCCACCAAGGGGATTCTGCTCCGGGGCAGATAGCATTCATCTTTCTGCCTTTAGGTGTAGCTATCTCTCCGGCTGTGACGAGGCGTCTAGGATCACCGTAGGTACGCTCCACGGCTACTTCAAGTGTGGCGGTTAGTTTAGGTTACTGCAATCCAATAGTTTCCAGCCCCTCTGGTGTATTGCTACTTTGGCTATTTTTTGCAGTTTCTCCTCAGCTACCGAAACATAATAGTATTACCAGCCAAACTGAAAATTATATGGTACTCACAGAAGGGAAAAATAGTAAAGAGGAAAAAGTTTGTTACATTTTTTTTTCCCTCTATTTCTCTGGGTGCTGAGGAGGAATTTTTTTTTCTCTCAATGGAGTTTGTACAGTTGTCTGGCCGTGTGGAGCAGCTTGCCACTGAGGTTCAGAGTATTGCTACCTATCTTGCTAGATTGTCTGTTGTGGAACCTAGGATCCCAATGCCAGATTTATTTTTGGAGGATCGGTCTAAATTTCTGAATTTCAAAAATAACTGTACTTTTTTTTTGCCTTAAAGCCTAAGTCCTCAGGGAACGCAGCACAGCAGGTTCAAATTGTCATCTCTCTGCTGCGCGGCGACCCTCAGGATTGGGCTTTTTCCCTGACACCTGGGGATCCTGTTTTGAATGATGTTGATGTATTTTTTCTGGCTCTGGGGTTATTGTACGATGAATAGAGTTGAGCGATACTTTCCGATATCCTAAAGTATCGGAATCGGAATGGTATCGCCGATATCACTAAAATATCGGCGATACCCGATACCGATACCGGAAGTCCCATGTAAGTCTATGGGAACAAAATATCGAAATTAAAAAAAACCCATTCTTGCCTTGTTGGTTAATTGTACATGAAGGAAAACAAGAAAGAGTAATGTAGAATGTATTGGGGAAGGTTGAGGAGACATTAAAGGCATAGATGTTTAACCCAATCAAATGGAATAGCATAAATATTTTTTTTTTTAAAGATGTTCGGATTGACGAAGAAATTGACAATGTTAACGTTTTTTCTATTTTGGCAAATATGTATGTTTCACAACTTCCATGCTCTTCACCTTTTTAACTTTTCACACACTTTCTCCTTTATAATCTTCTGCAGCATCATCTTTTTCATCAAATTATTCTTCATCTTCACCTTCTTTATCTTCTTCTTAAACTTCTTGCTATTCATCTTTGTTAACATTACTCATATTCTTCTTATTAAACTATTATTCTTATTCATATTCTGCTTCATCTTCTTCATCATATTCTTATTTGTGACAGAGAATCCTGTACTTGTAATCTGTCAAAGTATGAATTTTTCATCCTTCCGTTCTTGCTGTCACAAAAGATTTAAATTACAACAGTATTTGTCCGTGTTCAGTTTAGCCTGCAGCAGCAGCAAGCATTTTCCAGGGGCACCACGAGGAGGAACGGACTCACCCCCATACACTGCTTAGTCTTCTTCTGCTTAGAATTTAGAGCATATATTTTGCTCTTCATTTTGGTCTTATACTTCATGTTCTTCTGCTTTTAGATCTTCTGCTTATTGTTCTTGTGTCTCTTGTTCCGTATCTTGTATTTGTAGCACAATCTTGTACCAGCTGATGTTACTGGGACACGGTTACTAAGCAGGAGGTACCTGTGCTCCAAAGCACTACCAAGGACCAGCAGACGTTGCTGGAACTCGGATACCGAGATGGAGGCACCTAGGCCAAAGGCACTGCGGAGAACCAGTTGACGGTACTGGAACCCGGACGGGTAGCAGAAGGTACAAGAGCCAATGCAAGTAACGAGGACCAGCTGACTGTGCTGGAACCCGAGGGGCAGCAGAAGGAAAAGAGCCAATGGCACAACCGAGGACCAGCTGACGTTACTGAACCCCAGTAACACAGGAGCAAGTGTTGACTGTGCTAACAGCACTTCCGAGCAACAACTGGCGGTGTTGGAGCCCAGGGTCAAGGAGGATGTTTAAATACTAGATCAAGTAATTTCCTTGTTACCTGTCAATTTTAAATGTCTATACTTCAAACAAGAGAAAGATAACCTTTACTACCATAAGATGATGATTTCATTTAAACTAATATCTAGATAAATAAAGAATTGACAAACATAAACACATACATTAACATGTTGAACAGCAATGCAAACCACAAAATAAATTAGTTAAGGAATCTGCTATACGGTTGTACATAAAAGCATACAAGTACATATCTGAATCCATTAATGATGGATAAGTAACAGTATGTACACCATTTTTATTGTATAGACAATGAATGTCTGACTTCAAAACATCATCAGCATTACAAGTTATCTGTGATATTACTAAAATGTTCCATTTGCTGAATAATGTCACTAAATATTTTATACAAAATTATACAATTTCCATCATGTAATACTCATAATATGTGGCAATAATCATTTTTATTAACAAACATAACCTTTAAAAAGTGCATAGTGCATAGTGAAAATTGCTATTTATGGCTGACTGTCGACTTGGAAGCATGACAACAGATAGATAAGGTATATATAGATGAGACTGCATAGCCACAGATGGTGAATGGCGATGTAATACTGTACCTCAATAAAGTGTGCGTCACTACTACATAATTTTTTTTATATAGCTTTATAAACAGGGTACATGGATGTATGCTTGTGCCTTTGTTTTGACGCACAGACTGCCTTCCTGCTGAGACGCATTGGGTAGTGAACAGTTGTGTGCAGTGTTCACTGCAGTCTCTGCGGAATAACCACACTTAGACCTTATAACTTTTCAGACTTTCTTTATCAATCTACCAAAATGAAGAAGGCAGGGAGTAAGGCACGTGGTCGTGGAGTTTCTTCAGGGAGAGGACGTGGGGATTCTGTGGCTGCTGCGGCCCCCAGTGACACAGCATCCACCAGTTTTCCCCGTGAGCGTTCCTTTATGCGCACTTTTGTAGGAGCTCGGAGTACCCCCTGCTGCGGGAAGAACAAATTGAAGCCGTTGTTGTTTGGATGTCAGCCAATGCATCGACTTCAATTGCTTCCACCTCCTCTCAGGACCACAGCACTGTTGGGCAACCATCTGTCTCTTCACCGCCTGGCAAATTGCCCAGGCAGTCAGAGAGTTCTGTACAGGAGCCAGCTGAGTGTCTGCTTCTGTTCTCAGAATCTATTGGCTTGCAAACAGGGGCCCAGCCAAGCAGCATTCTGTAATGTGAAGAGGGAGTATGCAGTGATGCGCAACAGCTGTGTCTCTCTGAATCTGAAGAGGCGGGTGAGACAGTGCGATGGTCAGCACACCGCAGAACGCATCTGATGATGATGAGACCCAGGTGCCAGTTTCTGTTGAGCATGGTGCTGGCCAGACCACCCAACAGCAGGTGTTGGAAGAGGGTAGTGGAGATGATGAGGTCCAAGACCCAACATGGCATGAGGAACAGGAAGGTGGTGGGAGCAGCTCAGAGGAATAATAATAATATTTATTTATATAGCGCCATCATATTCCGCAGCGCTTTACAGTTTA
This sequence comes from Oophaga sylvatica, assembly GCA_033576555.1. Taxonomy (NCBI): domain Eukaryota; kingdom Metazoa; phylum Chordata; class Amphibia; order Anura; family Dendrobatidae; genus Oophaga; species Oophaga sylvatica. The sequence continues at coordinate 15,207 of JARQOD010003440.1, read as the reverse complement.
GCAGTTTCAGAACACAAGTCATAAGTAACAACGTTAACAATACAATAATTTAAGCTAAATAAGTCGCCCCTGCTCGTGACAGCTTACAATGTACAATGAGATGGGGAGATACAAAGTATAGGTGTTTATATACAATGGTGCATTTACAATGATGTTCCAGCCATCTTAAGGGACTGAGGGATGGAGATAGTGAATGGGCTAGAGACACACACACACTTACACAGAATACATAGAATGACTTTGATTAGTGAATGTGATAGGCCGCTCTGAACAAATGTGTTTTGAGGGAGCGCCTGAAACCATGAAATTGTGGATAGTCGTAATTTCTTGGGGTACAGCATTCCAGAGGATTGGCGTAGAGCAGGAGAAGTCTTGGAGTCGGGAGTGGGAGGTACGTATTAGTGCAGAGGTTAGTCGAAAGTCGTTTGCAGAGCGCAGCAGTCGGTTAGGCCGATAGATAGAAATGAGGGAGGAGATGTAGGAGGGGTGCTGCACTGTGGAGAGCTTTGTGGGTGAGAACCAGTACTTTGGTTGAAAGCTGGGAGAGGCCTAGAGAAATGGTTAGTGATAGAAGGAAGATAGAGGAAGACATTGCCCCAACGGTACAAACAGGAGGGAGAGTTAGGCTGCAGACTCGGTTGCCTGTAGCCTCCAGTTTGGCACCTGTTCGGAGCAGTTGTCTTCCAAAAGTCAAAACGTGCGCTCCCAGGACTTGCACTGCGTGGTCCTTTTTTCACACACTTGCACATGATATTTGCTATGTGAAATGCAAGCTGTGTAATCAAAAATTAAAAATAGCTAAAAGTGTCAGTCACCTCAATACCACAAATATGTGGAAACATGTGCGGACAAAGCACGTAGTTGAGTTACAAAGACACACTAGAGATGTAGGCCAACCTACAGCAGCACCTACATCTTCAGGTTGTGTTGAAGCCTCTTCATCGAGCTCACACACAGCTGGTTCTGCTTCCTCACAGGATCGCCATGGAAGAACCTCGGCCACTGTTGTCCAGAGACAAACTGTTATTCCACACACAGCAGCAAGTTCCCTGTCATCCTCACACTCCCAGGCCACAAAACAGCCATCGGTAGCACAGGCATGGGATAAAAGACGGCCATACTCCGCAAACCATGCACGAGCACAGGCTCTGAATGCTGGCATTGCAAAACTCCTGTCCCTTGAAATGCTGTGATTCTGGCTGGTGGAGACAGACAGTTTCCGTAACTGAATATCATTGTCAATCCCACAATACAATGTGCCAAGCCGATTTCATTTCAGCAGGCAAGCCGTCCTGGTCTGCAAAAGCATGTTGAGGGAAAAATTAAACATGCGCTACTAAAAGCCCTCAGTAGCAAGGTCCACCTGACCACCGATGCGTGGACCAGTACCCATTGTTATGATCTGCTACAACCAGTAAGGAAAGAAGGGAATTCTGTCCCTACAATACAACTAAGCTGAATCCCTACGATGTAACGGGGAACCTGATCCTGCGACCAGACCCGCTAAAGTCCTCATCTAGTGTGAACGAAGACCTATAGTTGCGAGGGAGTAATCCCTACAAGATCTAGGGACTGTGAGAAAAGGTGGACACCTCCTAACATAAATTGTAGCATGGATAATTAACCAGAAAAATAAATACTTTGTGATCCTAACATCAAGCAAAACTGACAGATTAAGGCACCTAAGCACCCGGCTAGCTTAACAGTAGATAATACAATGAAGTCAAGCAAAGCCAGAAGGGCGGAGCCAGACTAAATAGGGAAAAAAGGTCATGTGACCAGCAAACTGAAACAAAACCTAACAAGAGGGTTCTAACACCCATGGCCAGGGACAATACCTTTCCCTCACTGCCCATTGGGTCAATGTTGTGCAGCCGGGTACTGATCTTGCGAGTGGCGCTGTACGTGTTCTGCCAACTCCAAGGATTGCAGGAATCAAGTCTGTACACATTGATTCCTCCTCCTATTCCAGTTCCTCAGAATCATCGCTGCAGGAGCCGTCACGGTCTACCTCCACATGGACCCGTGAACGTTTACCTGTTGCGACCGATATGAGCACAGCCGTGTCCAAATGTCAACAGGCCATCCTGAAATTAATTTCCATGGGGAATCTTAGCCACACAGCGCAGGAGCTCTGTAATGCCATAAAGCAGGAGAGCGACGTGTGGTTTTTGGAAGAGAATCTACAGGCAGGCTTGGTAGTGTGTGACAATGGCCGAAATCTGGTGTCAGCTCTGGGCCTTGGCAACCTCACTCACATACCATGTCTGTCATATGTGCTCAACTTGGTCGTGCAGAGTTTTTTGAGGGACTATCCGGATCTTGATGCACTGCTGCACAAGGTCCGCCTAGAGTGCGCTCACTTGCGACGTTCCAGCATGGCCAGATCGCTGATTGCAGCTCTGCAACGCAGATTTCACCTTCATGAACATCGCATCATATGTGACGTACCCACCAGGTGGAATTCCTCGTTACATATGTTGGAGCGGTTGTGTGAGCAGCAGCCAACAGTAATGGAGTATCAGCTGCATCAGGCGCAGTCAACTCGCAATTTGCGCCGTTCACACTTCACCACTACTGAGTGGGCCTCTATAATAAGAATAATAATATTATTTATTTATATAGCGCCATAATATTCCGCAGTGCTTTACAGTTTAACAGTTTCAAAACACAAGTCATAAGTAACAACGTTAACAATACAATAATTAAAGCAAAATCAGCCGCCCCTGCTGGTGAAAGCTTACAATCTACAATGAGGTGGGGGAGATACAAAGTACAGGTGTTTATATACAATGGTGTTTTTACAATGATGGTCCAGCCATTTTAAGGGAGTGAGGGATGCATGGAGATAGTGAATGGGCTACACACACAGAATTACACATAGAATGACTTTGATTAGTGAATGTGATAGGCCACTGTGAACAAATGTGTTTTGAGGGAGCGCCTGAAACCATCCAAATTGCGGATAGTCCTAATTTCTTGGGGTACAGCATTCCAGAGGATTGGCGCAGCGCGGGTGAAGTCTTGGAGTTGGGAGTGGGAGGTACGGATTAGTGCAGAGGTTAGTCGAAGGTCGTTTGCAGAGTGCAGCAGTCGGTTAGGCCGATAAATATAAATAAGGGAGGAGATGTAGGGGGGTGCTGCGCTGTGGAGAGCTTTGTTGGTGAGAACCAGTAATTAGAATTGGATCCTATAATGAATGGGCAGCCACTGCCAGTGTAATGAGTGGCGAATAACTCTATGAAGGATATCTGCCACGTTTTGCGTGCGTTTGATGAGTCAACGCGGATGGCGAGTGCAGATGATGCACTAGTCAGCCTGACTGTCCCCCTTATCTGCCTGCTTCAAAAAACACTGCAAGCACTAAGGCATGAGGTTTTGGAAGAGGTGGAGGATGAGGAGTCACAAATTCCATCACCTTCTGGACAGTCAGCGCAACGTGGTTCCTCACAAAGGGCTGGAGGACTTTCAAAGTACCATGCTGTATCAACAATTGAACCTCCAGAGTCGCTGTCTATATTTTCATAACCATTACAAACTTTTAATGTATTTACAAAGCACATAATGTACATTTTTTGTCTATCCTTTTGTAATGCTATTGTGTTTCCATAAACTGATGTTACAGAATTATGATACAAATTTTTTAAATTTTGAGTTTTAAATTTTGTAAATTTATATGTATTTGAAGGACTTTGTGAGGAGGATGAGGAGGAGTCAATGGAGGAGGAAGACATCGCTCCAGAGGGAGGTAGACAATGCTCTAGTCAGTATGTAGACCAAGGGTGGGGTGATGCACAGCAGGCGGAGATGACGCCTCTTGCAGGGGACAACGTTTCTTGGCCAGTTGGGAGTCTGCAGCACATGGTTGATTTCATGCTGCAGTGGCTGAGAAACGACCGCCGCATCGAACACATTCACACCACGTCTGATTATTGGGTGTACACCCTCCTAGACCCTCGCTATCGGGACAACTTACAAAGCCTCATCACACCGTTGAACCGGGAGCGTAAAATGCGGAAGTACCAAGACACACTGGTGCAATCCATAATGTTCTCCATTCCAGCCGAGAGCACTGCTGCTGCTACTGATTTACAAAGCAGCTCTGTGCGTCGAGGCAGTGGAGACAGCTCTGCAACAAGAGGGAGCACAAGCAGCGCCTCTGCACAGGGCAAGAACAGTATGTTCCAAATGTGTCGAAGTTTTGTGGCAGCGCCACCAATGTCTACACCATCCGAGACGGCTCCAGTCAGCAGGAGGCAACATTTCCGTAAGATGGTGACAGACTACATGTCTTGCCCTCTCAGTGTACTCCCAGATGGCTCTTCCCCATTCAAGTTTTGTGTCTCTAAGCTGGATACATGGCCAGAGCTTAGCCAGTATGCATTGGAGGTGCTGGCTTGATCTGCTGCCAGTGTATTATCGGAGCGCGTCTTTACTGCTGCAGGTGGTGTACTAACAGACCGTTGCATGCGACTATCCTACGATAATGTAGAACGGCTTACTTTTCTGAAAATGAACTAGGCATGGATCTCGCCTGAATTTGCCTGTCCGGTTTCAGATTAACTAACTGGTTGGCAACGTTTTCCATGTCTCCTGTTATGTTCATCTTTCTACCACCTGAGCTATACTCCCTGGGCTACAACACTGCCAGTTGCTGCTCAGAAGTGTCGTGTCCACAGACCAATACACAAGCTATAGTGATAGTGGGGTTCAGTAACGCCTGCTGTTCCCCTGCTGTGTGTCCGGCAAAAATTACTGCAACCTAGCTACACATGTTGAAAAAAACATGACATGTTAAAGTGGCTAGTGCTACACATAGATATCAGGCTACACCCTTATTTCTAAGCTGTAAACAAGTGAAACGTCAAATTTAAAACCATTCAATGATTAGTGTTGGTAACAAATCTGTAACTAAATAATTGTGACATATTATGGCAGATATCCACATGTCTAACACAAATGCTAACACAAAAGCATACTTATGCTATAGGGTACTGATGGTGAACCTTCTCACTCCATAACTTTGACCAATCCAACTCACATCATGCCTCAAATGCTGCAATGTTGGAAGTGCATAATGTGGGTTGAACTTTGACAACAGCTGCAGTGCGAAGGTTATCCTTCTGTGTTCTTGGCTTTTAAATAAAAGCATACAAGTAAATATAATAATACATTGTTGATTAAGGGACATGATGTACACCTGTAATATTGTGCAAACAATGGATGTAGGACTATTCCTCTTCAACATTACTTATATTTGTGTCATTTGAAAAAATACATATTTTAGTTAAAAATTAAAAACCCATGTTCAGTAGCTGTGAAAGGCCCGTTTGTGTACTTCTATATTGTTTGCAACCAATGTATTGTATACGGATGGAAGCACGTCACTGTAATAGATTTGAATTATTTTAAATAGAATAAAGCAGCACCAATTTTAGAAAAATGACAAGGATGAGCCAGTGACAGACACTCAGCAGAGTACACGCAGCGGTGGTTGAAGAAGTAAATGGAGCGTGATCTGCATTTTAAAAAAAAAAAAATAAAAATACCTCACAGACTGCAGTGAACACTGAAACACAACTATTCACAATCTGTGAAAGGCTACTCCTTTGTGTACTTCTATAGTGTTTGCAACCAATGTATTGTATACGGATGGAAGCGCGTGACACTAATAGATTAGATTTATTTTAAATGGAATGTAGCAGAACCAATTGGAGATAAATGAAAAGGATGAGCCACTGAGACACGCTCAGCAGAGTACAAGCAGCAGTGCTTGAACAAGTAACTGGAGCGTGATGTGCACTCAAAAAAGTAAAAAACACAGACTGAAGTGAACACTGAAACACAACTGTCCACAATCTGTGAAAGGCTACTCCTTTGTGTACTTCTATAGTGTTTGCAACCAATGTATTGTATACGGATGGAAGCGCGTCACACTAATAGATTAGATTTTTTTCCACTAAAATGGAGCAGCACCAATTAGAGAAAAATGTGAAGGATGAGGCAGTGACACACGCTCAGCAGACTACAACCAGCAGTGGTTGAAGAACTAACTGGAGCGTGATCTGCACTCAAAAAATCAAAACCTCACAGACTGCAGTGAACACTGAAACACAACTATTCACTATCTGTGAAAAGCTCCTTTGTGTACTTCTATAGTGTTTGCAACCAATGTATTGTATACGGATGGAAGCACGTCACTGTAATAGATTTGAATTATTTTAAATAGAATAAAGCAGCACCAATTTTAGAAAAATGACAAGGATGAGCCAGTGACAGACACTCAGCAGAGTACACGCAGCGGTGGTTGAAGAAGTAAATGGAGCGTGATCTGCATTTTAAAAAAAAAATAATAAAAATACCTCACAGACTGCAGTGAACACTGAAACACAACTATTCACAATCTGTGAAAGGCTACTCCTTTGTGTACTTCTATAGTGTTTGCAACCAATGTATTGTATACGGATGGAAGCGCGTGACACTAATAGATTAGATTTATTTTAAATGGAATGTAGCAGAACCAATTGGAAATAAATGAAAAGGATGAGCCACTGAGACACGCTCAGCAGAGTACAAGCAGCAGTGCTTGAACAAGTTACTGGAGCGTGATGTGCACTCAAAAAAGTAAAAAACACAGACTGAAGTGAACACTGAAACACAACTGTCCACAATCTGTGAAAGGCTACTCCTTTGTGTACTTCTATAGTGTTTGCAACCAATGTATTGTATACGGATGGAAGCGCGTCACACTAATAGATTAGATTTTTTTCCACTAAAATGGAGCAGCACCAATTAGAGAAAAATGTGAAGGATGAGGCAGTGACACACGCTCAGCAGACTACAACCAGCAGTGGTTGAAGAACTAACTGGAGCGTGATCTGCACTCAAAAAATCAAAACCTCACAGACTGCAGTGAACACTGAAACACAACTATTCACTATCTGTGAAAAGCTCCTTTGTGTACTTCTATAGTGTTTGCAACCAATGTATTGTATACGGATGGAAGCACGTCACACTAATAGATTTGATTTTTTTCTAATATAATGGAGCTGCACCAATTCCACTAAATAAAATAAAAAAAAAAAAGAGTCAGTGACACGTGCAGATGCCTACAAACAGCGGTGGATGCAGAGCAAACTGCAGCGTCACCTGCACTGTCACACACACACCTTGCACAGAGCTGTTAAAACAACACTGGCAAAATGAAGCTTTACACAGCGGTTGGTAAACTAGCCTGCCTCAAGCACAGTAGTACACAAAATCGCAATATCTAACTGTCCCTCAGAGTCAGCACAGCAGCGTTCTGTCCCTTACTGAGTTCACAGCACAGTGACGCTAAAATGGCTGCGGCGCCTTTTATAGTGCATTCTGACATCATTTCAGCAGCCAATCACAGCCATGCCATTAGTTAAGATGACCGCAGCATTACAGGATGTGCCCACACTTCGTAGGATTCCTCATTGGCTGACTAAAATCACATTGCCTCTCAAAGAATTATGGGAACTTCCGATTCCGGTATACGATATTGAAAAAGTATCGGAATTAAGTATCGGAATTCCGATAACGCGAATATCGGCCGATACCCGATACTTGCGGTATCGGAATGCTCAACACTAACGATGAACCTAATGTCACTGATCAAGCTGAAAAGACCTTGTTGGCATTAAATTAAGGTCGTGAAGACGCTGAGCTGTACTGTCAGAAATTTTGAAAATGGGCAGTCCTGACCAAATGGAATGATGATGCTTTGGCAGCCCTTTTTCGGAAGGGTCTGTCAGAAAATGTAAAGGACGTTATAATAATAATAATCTTTAATTTTTTTATATAGCGCTAACATATTCCGCAGCGCTTTACAGTTTGCACACATTATCGTCGCAGTCCCCAAAGGGGCTCACAATCTAGATTCCCTATCTGTATATTTTTGGAATACGTTATGGTGGGATTCCCTGTTCCCGCTGGTGTCAATGATTCTATGTCATTGGCTATTCAAATTGACAGACGTTTGCATGAGCACAGAGGTATGCGTGGGCTAGTGTTGCCTTGTGAGCCAGCTCCTGAGCCCATGCAGTGTGATGGAGTGACTTCTGGGGCACAGCGTCATGAGTTTCGAAAGCGCAATGGGTTATGTTTCTACTGTGGTGACACCTCTCATGCTATTTCAGTCTGCCCTAAGCGGGGAAGACGTTTTGCACGCTCAGTTGTCTTGGGTAGTGTTCAGACTAAATTTCTGTTGACTGTTACCCTGATATGCTCCCTGTCCACATTTTCTGCTCAGGCATTTGTTGATTCAGGAGCAGCTATTAACCTGATGGATTTTGACTTTGCCAAACGTTGTGGGTTTCCCATGATACCCCTGCGGAAGTCTATTCCCTACTGGGCATTGATTCTACCCCTTTGACGGAGAATAAACCCCAGTTTTCTACTCAGGTGATAATGAGGGTTGAACCAGATCATCAGGAGAATTGCAAATTTCTGGTGCTGCATAATCTGCATGACATTATTGTACTAGGTTTCCCTTGGTTACAGTCTCATAATCCTGTTTTGTATTGAAAATCTGTGTCTGTGACCAGTTGGGGCTTCCAATGTGTTAATGCTGACACTCCTGTTTTTTCTGCCTCTCCCCAGTCTCAGGATGTTCCTGACTTTTTGACTGATTTTTCAGATGTGTTTAGTGAAAGTAAATCCGCATCCTTGCCCCCTCACAGGAGCTATGATTGCACTATTGAATTAGTGCCTGGTGGTAAATTTCCTAAAGGTCGCCTTTTTAACTTGTCTGTACCTGAACATGATGCTATGCGATCTTATATCAAGGAGTCATTGGAGAAGGGTCATATCAGACCATCCTCTTCACCCTTGGGCACCGGTTTTTTCTTTGTGGCCAAAAAGGATGGTTCATTGAGGCCGTGTATTGATTACCGTCTCTTGAATAAGATCACTGTGAAGTATCAATATCCGTTACCCTTGATTTCTGACCTGTTTTCCACAGTGAAAAGTGCTAGTTGGTTTGCCAAGCTTGACCTCAGGGGGGGCGTATAACCTTATTCGCATTAAGCACGGGGATGAATGGAAGATGGCGTTTAATACCCCAGAGGGGCATTTTGAGTACCTAGTGATGCCCTTTGGGCTCACTAATGCTCCTTCCGTCTTCCAATCCTTCATGAATGATATTTTCAGGGATTTTGTGGATACATTTCTGATTGTTTATTTGGATGATATCTTGATTTTTTCCAATGATTGGGACTCTCATGTGAAACATGTTCGGACTGTGTTCCAGATTTTGACAGAAAATGCACTGTATGTGAAGGGATCAAAGTGTCTTTTTGGCGTACAGAAGGTCTCATTTCTGGTATTCATTTTGTCTCCGTCTGTTATTGAAATGGACCCGGTCAAGGTTCAGGCCATCTGTGATTGGGTCCAACCTACTTCATTAAAGGCTCTTCAGAGATTTTTGGGTTTTGCCAATTTTTATCGTAAATTTATTGGTAATTTCTCCAGTATTGTTAAACCATTGACTGATTTGACTAAAAACAGTTCTGATGTGGTGAATTGGCCTCCTGAGGCAGTTTCTGCGTTTCAGGAACTTAAGCAGAGAATCACTTTGCTCCTGTTCTACGGCAGCCTGATGTTTCTCTGCCGTTTCAGGTGGAGGTTGATGCCTCTGAAATTGGGGCCGGTGCCGTTTTGTCCCAAAGAGATCCAGAGACCTCTAAGAGTAACCCTTGTGCCTTTTTCTCTCGAAAATTTTCTCCAACTGAACGTAATTATGAAGTGGGTAATAGGGAATTATTGGCCATAAAGTGGGCCTTTGAAGAGTGGAGACATTGGCTGGAAGGAGTCAAACATCAGGTAGTGGTCCTCACGGGCCATAATAACCTGGTTTATCTCGAATCAGCCAAGCGACTTAATCCTAGACAGGCCAGGTGGGCCTTGTTTTTCACCTTTTTTTAATTTTGTGGTTTCTTTTCTTCCTGGCACTAAGAATGTTAAGGCGGATGCCCTCTCGAGGAGTTTCTTTGCGGACTCTCCTAAGTTATCTGATCCTACTGTTATTTTGAAAGGGGTGTAGTTCTTTCCGCCATCTCGCCCAATTTGAGACTGGCTCTGGAAGGGTGTCAGGAGGATAAACCTGAGCGCTGCCCTGTTGGGAAATTGTTTGTCCCAGACCAGTGGAAGAAGAGTGTGATGTCTGAGATTCCTTGTTCCACGTTGGCTGGTCATCCGGGGATTTTTGGTACCAGAGACTTGGTGAGTCGGTCCTTTTGGTGGCCTACTTTGTCTCCTGACATCAGGGAATTTGTGCAGTCCTGTGGGACTTGCTATCACTCCAAGCCTTGCTCTCGCTCTAGTGGTTTGTTAATGCCATTACCTGTGCCCAAGAGGCCATGGACCAATATCTCTATGGATTTTTATTTCCGACCTCCCTGTTTCTCAGAGAATGACCGTTATCTGGGTAATCTGTGATAGGTTTTCCAAGATGATACATCTTGTGCCATTACTTAAGTTACCTTCCTCCTCCGAATTGGTGCCTTTGTTCCTTCAACACGTGGTTCGGTTACATGGCATTCCTGAGAATATTGTGTCTGACAGAGGAGTCCAGTTTTTTTCCAGATTTTGGAGGACATTTTGTTCTAAACTTGGTGTTTAGTTATCTTTCTCCTCTGCATTTCATCCTCAGATCAATGGACAAACTGAGAGAACAAACCAGACCTTGGAGACTTATTTGAGATGTTTTGTGTCTGCTGATCAAGATGACTGAGTCTCTTTTTTGCCTTTGGCTGAGTTTGCTCTTAATAATAGGGCTAGCTCTGCCACCTTGATGTCTCCATTTTTCTGCAATTTTGGGTTTCACCCACCCTTCTTCGGGACAGGCGGAGGCTTCTGTCTGTCTGAGTGTTGACTCTGTTGTGGAGCGAATGCAGCAGATTTGGGACCAGGTGGTGGAGAGGTTGTCTCTCTCTCAGGAGAAGGCCCAACGGTTTGCCAACCGGCATAGGACTGATGGTCCTCGGTTTAAAGTGGGGGACTTGGTTTGGTTGTCCTCAAGAAATATCCCTATGAAGGTTGCATCTCCAAAATTGGACCTTATAAGATCATGGAAATTATTAATCCTGTTTCCTTCCGTTTGCTTCTTCCAGGGAAATTTAAGATCCATAAACTGTTCCACAAGTCCTTATTGAAGAGGTTTATCGAGCCAGTGGTTCCTATGGCTGCGCCTCCTGATCCTGTTTTGGTTGAGGGAAATTTGGAGTATGTGGTTGAGAAAATATTGGATTCTCGTTTTGCTATACGGAAACTCCAGTATTTGGTTAAGTGGAGAGGTTATGGTCAGTAGGAAAATTCTTGGGTGTTTGCTTCGGACATCCATGCGGGAGACTCATCCGTGCCTATCATAGAGCTCATCCTGATTGGCCTGGTTGCGTAGGTGAGGGTTCGGTGACCCTTCCTCAAGGGGGGGGTACTGTTGTGAATACCTTGGAGGCGACTTCTGAGCTGGGGCTCCCTCCGGTGGTTGCTGAGGGTAATGAACTAATTACAGAATAGCCTTCAGCTGGCTCTGAATGGTATGATATAGTAACATAGTAACATAGTTATTAAGGTTGAAGGAAGACTTTAAGTCCATCTAGTTCCACCCATATCCTATCCTAACCTGCCCTAACATGTTGATCCAGAGGAAGGCAAAAAAAAACCCAAGTGGCAAACAGTAAGCTTCACATTGGGGAAAAAAAATTCCTTCCCGACTCCACATGCGGCAATCAGACTAACTCCCTGGATAAACACAGTATCTAGGAAACTAGTGAATATAGTCTGTAATATTATACTTTTCAAGAAAGGCATCCAGTCCCTTCTTAAATTTTAGTAAGGATTCACTCATTACAACATTAGACGGTAGATAGTTCCATAGTCTCACTGCTCTTACAGTAAAGAATCTTCGTCTGTGATTATGGCTAAACCTTCTTTCCTCCAGATGTAGAGGATGCCCCCTTGTCCCCGTCACAGGTCTAAGAGTAAAAAAATCATTAGAAAGGTCATTGTACTGTCCAATCATATATTTATACATTGTAATAAGATCACCCCTAAGCCTTCGTTTTTCCAAACTAAATAACCCCAAGTGTAATAACCTGTCTTGGTATTGCAGACCCCCAGTTCTCTAATAACCTTGGTCGCTCTTCTCTGCACCCGCTCCAGTTCAGCTATGTCTTTCTTATACACCGGAGACCAGAACTGCACACAGTATTCTAAGTGTGGTCGCACCAGTGACTTGTATAGAGGTAAAATTATGTTCTCCTCATGAGCATCTATGCCTCTTTTAATGCATCCCATTATTTTATTTGCCTTCGCAGCAGCTGCCTGACATTGGCCACAAAATGTGAGTTTGTCGTCCACCCATACACCCAGGTCTTTTTCAGTGACAGTTTTGCCCAGTGTTCTACAATTAAGCACATAATTATACATCTTGTTTGTTCTACCCAAGTGCATGACCTTACATTTATCCCCAATGGGGGCTCATTGGCCATTTATCAGCCCAAGCTTCTAGTTTACATAAATCCTCCTGTAATATAAAATTGTCCTCCTCTGTATTTATTACCCTGCAGAGTTTAGTGTCATCTGCAAATATTGAAATACTACTCTGTATGCCCCTACAAGGTCATTAATAAATATGTTAAAGAGAAGTGGCCCCAATACTGACCCCTGTGGTACCCCACTGCTAACCGTGACCCAGTCTGAGTATGCTCCATTAATAACCTCCCTTTGTTTTCTATCCATGAGCCAGTTCTTAACCCACTTACACATATTTTCCCCTATCCCCATTGTTCTCATTTTATGTATCAACCTTTTGTGTGGCACTGTATCAAAAGCTTTTTAGAAGTCCATGAACACCACGTCCACACTGCATTCCCTTGGTCGAGTCCTGAACTTACCCCTTCATAAAAGCTTATCAGATTAGTCTGACAAGAACGGTCCCTCGTAAACCCATGCTGATACTGTGTCATGAGGTTATTCAGCCTCAGATACTCCAATATAGTATCCCTTAAAAAACCCTCCAGGATTTTACCCACAGTAGATGTTAAGCTCACTGGCCTATAATTTCCAGGTTCAGTTTTTGCCCCCTTTTTGAATATTGGCACCACATTTGCTATACGCCAGTCCTGTGGTACAGACCCCATTATTATGGAATCTTTAAAGATTAAAAATAATGGTCTATCTATGACTGTACTTAATTCCTGCAGTACTCGGGGGTGTATCCCATCCGGGCCCGGGGATTTGTCAACTTTAGTGATTTTTAGACGCCGCCATACTTCCTGCTGGGTTAAGCAGTTGACATTTAATGGAAAAATTTTTTTTATCACTGATCATGTTATCTGTCATGGGATTTTCTTGTGTAAATACAGTTGAAAAAAAGTCATTTAGCATATTGGCTTTTTCCTCATCCTCATCCACCATTTCCCCCAGACTATATTTAAGAGGACCAACACTATCATTTTTTAGTTTCTTGCTATTTATGTAGTTAAAGAATATTTTGGGATTATTTTTACTTTCTCTGGCAATGAGTCTCTCTGCCTCAATCTTTGCTGTCTTGATTTGCTTTTTACAGAATTTATTCAGTCTTCTGTATTTATTTAATGCCTCATCACTACCTACTTGCTTTAATTCCCTAAACGCTTTCTTTTTGTCCCTTATTGCGCCCCTTACAGCTCTATTTAGCCATAGTGGTTTCCTCCTAATTCTAGCATGTTTATTCCCATAGGGTATATACTGTGCACAGGTCCTATTCAGGATGCTAATAAACGTCTCCCGTTTTCTTTGTGTATTTTTATGTCTCAGGATGTCATCCCAGTTTATTGCACCAAGATCTTCTCTCATCCGTTGGAAATTTCCTTCCTGAAGTTTAGTGTCCTTGTAACCCATCGACTACACATCTAATTAAAGGATACATGAAAGCTTATTATTTTGTGATCAATATTACCCAAGTGGCCCCAACCTTTATATTTGATATGCGGTCTGGCCTGTTGGTTAATATTAGGTCTAGCAGTGCCCCCCCCTTTTATTGGGTCCTGAACTAGTTGTGAAAGGTAATTGTCTCTCATAGTTGTCAAAAACTTATTACCTTTGCTGGAACTACAGGTTTCTGTTCCCCAATGTATTTCAGGGTAGTTGAAGTCCCCCATAATAATGACTTCTCCTTGAGTTGCTGCTTCATCTATTTGCTTTACAAGGATATTCTCTGTTGCTTCCATTATTTTAGGAGACTTATAACAAACCCCTATCAGTAATTTATTATTTTTCCCCCCTCCCCTTATCTCCACCCACAGAGACTCTACATCTTCATTAGATTCACAGATATCACGCAGGATGGGTTTTAAGTAGAGTTGAGCATTCCGATACCGCAAGTATCGGGTATCGGCCGATATTCGCTGTATCGGAATTCCGATACTTAGTTCCGATATTTTTCATATATCGTATACCGGAATCGGAAGTTCCCATAATTCTTTGAGAGGCAATGTGATTTTAGACAGCCAATGAGGAATCCTACGAAGTGTGGGCACATCCTGTAATGCTGCGGTCATGTTAACTAATGGCATGGCTGTGATTGGAAATGATGTCAGAATGCACTATAAAAGGCGCCGCCGCCATTTTACCGTCACTGTGCTGTGAATTAAGTTAGGGACAGGACGCTGCTCTGCTGACTCTGAGGGACAGTTAGAGATAGCGTTTTTGTGAATTGTTCTGTAGGCAGGCTATTTGAGAAACCGCTCTGTAAATCATCCTTTTTCCTTGCAGTGTTGTTTTCACAGCTCTGTGCAAGGTGTGTGTGTGAGTGCAGGTGACGCTGCAGTTTGCTCTGCATCCAACGCTGTTTGTAGTCATCTGCACGTGTCACTCACTGACTCTTTTTTTTTTTATTTTGTGGAATTGGTGCTGCTCCATTCAATTGAAATTAACAGTGATCTATTAGTGTGACGTGCTTCCATCCATATACAATACATTGGTTGCAAACACTATAGAAGTACACAAAGGGGCCTTTTACAGCTAGTGAACAGTTGTGTGCAGTGTTCACTGTAGTCTGAGGTTTTCATTTTTGGAGTGCAGATCACACTCCAGTTAGTTCTTCAAACAATGCTGGTTGTAGTCTGCTGAGCGTGTGTCACTGCCTCATCTTTGACATTTTTCTCAAATTGGTGCTGCTCCATTCTATTTCAAATAACT